>NCQV01048512.1:901-17157 GCA_002740545.1 Lophocereus schottii
ATCATATTTTATATATTTATATATATATGTATATATATTTATATATATATTATTTTAATTAATGAGCCTTTGTGTGTTAAATAATATGCATATATATACATNNNNACACACATATATATATACATATGCAAGATAGCCACAAAAGATTTCCAATTGGCATATCATGAAAATACGTACATAATTTCTTCATTTCAAAAGTCACATGATAAGTTGATACAATAATCAATTACCATTAACTAAGTACCAAATTTGACAAAAGAAGCACTATAGGAAATTAGAGGCCTATATATGACGGCATTAATTAGCCAGTGCTAATTACTAAAAATCCAGTTCTACATTGCTCCTTCAAAAATCGAAGTGACATCCAACGTAATCAAAAAAACCAAAAGTTTGGAGTACTAAATTTAGCATGATGCAAGAGTCGTAAATGAATTTCCCAATCCGCTAATGCAGTCATCAAAAGTCTTGAGCAAGACCACTTCATCCACCTCATTAACTTGTGAGGCTGAGGTTGAAGGTCTAGCGTGCCTCGATTCATTGCTAAGGTTGTTCCCACTTGATTCTTGTGGAACCTGGAAGAAAGGTGAGCAAAAATACATGTATTAAGATTGAAACTTGATCTCAGCCACCCAAAGTATGAAACAAATTTGTAGGGAAGATGCCAAAGGCAAGGAAACACCATTCCAAACTAATTGTAAGTCAATATAAGCCGCTTAACTCACTCATACCCAGTTCAATTAAAACGTGCCCAATTCTACAACATGAAAATATGAGATAGTTGGTAAGTTGATACCACCTAATGAAACACCCCTGACCCGAGGAGGCGTTACACCGCCAAGGTTCTTAAAAGAAACCCCTAAGGCTAACAAAGGTAACACAAAAGTAATATTGGTTATAAATCTTGGGATAAAACGGCCAGAGTTCCGTCTGTATTTACGACGTTTACCAATTTTAGCATATGCTAAATGTACCTGGGAAAACAACAATAAGCGAAATAGAGCACTAAACCAAGAGGTTTAGTGCCTCGGGCCACCCGCCCGGTTCACAACTACTCAATCAAATATAAAACAAGGTCTAACTTTACATATACAGTTTCAGAGCCAATTACATGCTCACACATACAAATAATGTAGGCGAAAAAGTTAAAACACAATAGTAAGTAGCAACCATCTCTTAGCCCTTTTGTTCTAGGTTTGCTAATCAAAAGACATATGTACATCATCACCAAAATCAAAGCCAACAAGGGCATCGATCCGAGACCAAGAGTTTTGAGATACTTGGTAAGAAACACCTCCTCATTCCAAAAACCAAGCATTCCAAAACGAACACTTTATTTGTTTACAAGCATAACAACAGCAATGAACACAATTTAAGGTCAATTTCAAACAAATCAGAATGTTCAACAGCCTACTATTTTTTTGGGGGGGCGAATGCAAGTCCTCTGAGCTAGCTGATGTGATGCTGGAGTTGAGTTCATTGTCTTTTTTTAAAAAATTAAAAAAGCTATAGTCAGATTTTATCAGTCAAATTTTAGGTAGGAAGCATTTGAAATCTGAATAATTATAATATGACTAGGTTTTCAGAACATGGAGACAAGACAACCCCAAACGCTTCCCCCAAACACATACTTTTTTTATGATCGATCCTCAATCAACTTGACCAACATATACCAAAACACTTGCACCAAAATATCCAGTTCCAAATAATAGTTGCTAACCAAGGCTCATCTTCATCATAATCTAACTCTATAAAGGTGTCTTCTATATGAGTAACAACATTTTTAATGGGTCTTACGAAGTGTCTAATTTATTCGTCTAAAATCTAAACTTTTAAAAAAAACCAAAGTCTTCAAATTCAAACTATTAACCCCTTCCCCCAGAAAGGCTCTTCAAATTCTACCTTAATGAGATCCATTTTGCACTATTATTGCCAATCATTCTTGAAAACTAAGAAGATATTTAGGGATCATTAAGTTGAAAAAAAAAAATAGTAGCCGCAAAAAGTCACTTTGCAAACCCACAAAAAGCATATGGTCAGCAGACTTATTTTTTTGGTCCCGCACATTCTGTTAATCCAATCAGACCATGTCTTAATTAGACTTATTTTTTCGGATAATTTGAATCATTTTTAATTACCCCCAGCTAGTTTTGATTAAGCACATTCTGTTAACAGGATACGTTTATTATACCTTAACTACACGTCATGTGTACCTTAATCAAACTATGTCTTTAAGGACTTAAGCCCTTCTTTTGCACCCAAAATAATATTAATAACAATAACATTAGTAATGGGTGATTAATTCTTATACATGCCAATGATTTTTAATAAAACGAGTGGTAAAAGATTGCAGCCAACTTCCCTTTATTTCTTGTTCATTATGTGATTTAATGTGACAAATACTGCCATCTTTATAAACAATGAGACTGGTGAGACATATTTGATAGGATTCGAAGAAACAGCTAAGGAATGCCTATCTGAATTGTTGATTTTTCTGAAAGTTGGATTATTAGCAACCAACCCTGTAAAGTTCAAATTATTAATATCTAAAAATCCTTATTTTCACAATGAAAAATGCGTTTGCTTCAATTTTATCTTTGATATTCTAAGCCAGACATCCATGGACATTCAGGATTAGACTAGAATCTACAGGCATTTAGATTAAGTGTAGAGTTATATTCATCTACAATCCTCTAGCCACCTCCCACAGCTTATCAATTTCTGAACAGGAAAAAAAGATTTTACTACTGAAATGGGAACTAGATGCAAATTAACTGCACCAAGACAATTAAAGGTCAAAACTGGCAGCTCTTGAGGGCCATATAGTCTTAAAAGATTAGAAGTTATAATGTAGACATGAAAAAAATGCCGTCCTATCTTTCTCTTGCTTATCCGAATCTCTCTTAACGTGTTAACTTGCATTAGCTATGTGGACCTAATGCTTATGTGATTGCAACTTCTCAATTTGAAGTTGTATGATCTAATTACATCAGATAATCTACAACTTCAACTACATTTATTAAAGTATGGCCTGGTATTTTGTTATCTCAGGCCTCGAGGACAAGGAAAAGAGTTTTTACAACTCTTAAAGTCTTGGGAGATGTACTTGAACATATTACAAATAGGCCTCTCTTCAAGAGGTAGAAGGATTAATACTAGAGGAGGTTGGCCACTTGGTCTTTTTGTTCTTTTATATATAATGTATAAATTTGATTTCTTAATCTGTTGTTCATGAGGTGCCGAACGTTTCTGCATAGTTTCATTAGCAGTGTATTTTTTTACCTTCCCTTTTGCTATGCAGTTTTCTCAGTCAAATGGCCTGTTGTGCTCGATCTTTTCACTTTCTTTTCTGTGTTTCATCCTGATCTTGCTAGTTTCTCATCTCTTGCTTAGTATAGCCTGCTGGGTATAGCCCTTGATAAGCACTGTCTTTGGGTTGAACAGGTTAATGAAACCTATCTTAAAGGAATGCCTATCTGGACTATTGCTCCTATGGCTGACATTGCTTGATATTGCAAGAAAATTAGGTTTAAGAGTTGACCCTACTGCTGGGTTCAACTTGGTTCAAACTACTGTTGTAGTGGTTCAGTTACCAACACAAGAAACCTGATGTCTAAGATGAAAAAAGTGATCGAACTTAGCAATCAAACCAACACAAGTAGCATGAAAATGCCAAGCTGCTAAAACGGTCGCTTCAGAAGGGCATAAGTAACTTGTGTAGAAGGAGACATGCACAGATTGAGCAAAGAAATTCCCACTCATCTTGCGTCAATCTCAGCCTTGCTCTTAGTAGGCTTCAATTTCTTCACCAAGTACCTTTCCGGAATCAACACATTCCTGAGCAAATTTCTTCACCAAATTCCTTTCCAGAAATTTTTCAGCAAAGAAAATGGCAGGCTGCAGGGCACGGACATTCTCCTTCTTAACGCCCAAATTATTGAAAAGATCAAACAATCAATACCAAATACCATTCCAGAAATCCAAAATTAAAAAAAAAAACCGACAAACCTCAACAAAATGAGTTGAAGTTCAGTGACTTACCGGCTGGAAAAGACAAACCGAGTTCCAGGAGAGATTGGGAGTGATGATTTTGGGCAAACTTGATCGAGACTAATAGTGCTGGGTGAAATCGATCAACAGTTAGGGTTCTCGGTTCTGGGGGCAAGCCAAATTCACCGAGTGTGTGCGTGGTTCTGGCAAATGCGAGAGCTAGATCGCGTGAGTGAGCTTCCAGTCATAAGCTAGGGTTTTTTTGACTTCCCGGGCACAAGTATTAAAGCTAAGTGTTTCAACTTTTCATCCAAAGTTTTGTTCAAGTGGATATCTAAAATTTGGGCGCGGGTTTCAATGTCGCTTATCTCGACCCTTTTAAGAGACTCCATAGCTTTCAACCACTAAAAGCATTGACATTCCTCAATTTTAGAAAAATTAATATCGACTCATGCAATAAGGGTCGGTACATAAGGGTTGAAATTGCAGCTGGTGTACTATTAATATTTCTTTGCGATTCGCTTGTTTTTTTCTTGAGAATCAAGTTTAGCTCCAACAAACTTAGTTTTGATTCCCTTGTGTTAATTTTTGAAAATTACAGAAGGTGTTTCCATCATTCCTAACGCATTTTTACCATCTTCATTTAATGAATCATACCTGCTGATGAAAGTGCCAAAAAAAAAAACTATGCTCGATATAGTTCAAGAAATTTTCTGCAGTCCACGTGGTATTTAAATTTAAGATATTATTCATTCCTCTTTTCCAATGCTCAAATATTTCTTTTCTATTCTAACCTCCATCGATGTTTGAGAGATATCCAATTTAGCTAATTTGAGTAAGGCCAATTTCTTCAAAGGTCGTAATTTTCTTTGGGACAGACCCAAAGGAAAAATTGGTTGTTCATTCGGCTGAAACATATTTAGATCTCATAAAATGAGTATTTCTTTTGGAAGGTTTACCAAATTCTTCAGCTTTAGAAACAATATTGTTAACTAAATTGTACTCAATCTCATCATCAAGTATCATTTTTACCATATTTTTTTATCTAATTTTCTTCTAATTTCTTCTAAAGTTACAATATTAAGATTTTCGAGTTTGATTAGGTTCATCTACTAATATATTTCTTCTGCTAGCTGGAATTATTTGTCTCTTCATTATCAACAGATAATACATTTTGTTCATCAACTATTACACCCAAGATTTTGTTTAATTCTTCTGAATTTTGTTCTTTCTCAAACATGTCCTATAGTTAGTCAAGACTATATTACTTATACTCCATTTTTTTCTTCTTTTTCTACCTTTTCGGATGACTTGTTGGATTTTTATATCATGTAAAGAAAATAGATTTTACTTTTTGGGTTTTAAAAAGGATATGTATACTAAAGAGAGTACCAACATTTAAAGTTGATTTTCACCTATGTCTCATTTTGTTAATTAAAGAAAGATGGATTATAGATAATTACTTTTTAATCTCCTTAATTTTAGTCTCAATTTTTGCTAATTCAACTTTTAATTTTAAAACTACATCAGTAATATAGTTTAATTGAGGTGCTGCTGAAGTACCTCCTTTGGTGAGTAAACAATATGTGAATAATTAGGAGCAGGATAAGTAGGTGATGATTCAAGCATTAAACACAGTTAATTAGCTTAATTAATTATTAATTAGCTTAATAATCTTAATTATTTTTTATCACGTGGTTATGATACCAAGTGAAAGAGAACCTTGAATACTACTAATAAGGGAAATTACATATGGACAAATTAAAAAATTTCAAAAGTAAGTTTTTAATGATGGGGATTAAAATACAAATTTTAAAATTTTAGGAACTCAAGAAAAAACGAAGGGTACCTAAAAATTCTATTAGCAAACTTGGAGGTACTAAAATGTTTGCTTCAGAAACTTAGGCCTTGAGTTATTAATTTCGTGTATGTCGGGGTATATGAGGATTAAGTCCCCATCCATGCCCTCATTTTTCAAAAACACTTTAACAACAGGCCATTCAAATTGTTTTGGCCCTAGTGCTTTTTGTTCAATCAACACATCCAATAACTTCTCATCCTGCTTATTTGTCCAATTATGAGATTTCTTTCTAGAAGGGGTCATACAGTATTCGTTTCTATTATCAATGGCAATCCATGACATACAAAGTTTACTATTAAAAGCATAAACCAATTCAAACTGTTGCAACATAACTAGCCACCACAAATGCTTCCAACTTATGACAACATATAATTCATGCCTCAACGACCAAACAGAAGAGCAAGAAAACAAAGCAGCACTAATCCGTGGCTCCGCAAATTTTGTCACAGAGCAAAACCACAATGGATAGGCATTTAGAACTAGGCACTACTTACAATTCATGCTTCAAGCACCATCTCATTATAAAAAATGTTACTCCACTAGCCATTTTACGAACACATTGACAATGTATGTGCAAATCAAGCTTAATGTCAAAACTAGCTAAAACTCAACACAAATTCAGCACATACTTTCAATGTCCAACTTCAGAGGTCGTTTAATTGTTACATTCGGTTTGGGGAGGCACATTCAGGACAAAGCAAAAACCCAAAGCAAAAAACCTAAGCAAGGCATGTTAGATCTGACTTGTCGGTGGCGTCGAGCTGTTTCTAGCAGCCAACAAGGGTCAGACGTGAGGTGAGAACGAGTTGGTCCACAGCGGGCAGCGGTGGGACGGCACGCGTGTTCACTGATGAGCAACGTTGGCAGTTTTCAGAGACAGCAGAGCACGAGAGAGACGAGATGTTGAGAGGTGAGAGAGAGGAGCGACGCTAGCGGTGAGAGGGAGATAGATCCCGGCAAGCTCCTAACCGGCACTACAAACAGCGGCTTGCTGCTGTGTTGGCCGGCGTACTGTGGTGGCCCTAGGTAGAGCACGAGAGAGATGAGATGCAAGGGGTGAGAGAGATGTGAGAGGCCAGAGGTGAGAGAGAGGTGAGAGCTCGGAGAGGCAAGAGGTGCGTCTATTGTGAGTGGATGGAGGTATTGCATTTGGATATGTTGATAGGGTTGCGTGAAGGTAAGTTTTTTAGTCATTTTCGGTTTTTAATTTGAAAGTCAATTCATCAGTGCTGTTTACGTAATTAAGAATGGAAAAAACTCACCATCTAATTTGGGTCCAATCGAAAAGTTTATATCCAATACAAATTTTTAAAATAAATTTCCACTATAAATAAAATAAAAATACATATGTAATTTATGTCACGAATAATCAATTTCTCGGTAATCTAAAAAAGATCATAAACATACAACACCAAATTTAAATTTGCAATTTTTGGGACAAGTAAAGAATTTTGGTCAGCAATGGAGAAAGTAACAAATTTGTTAAATATATCGAACAAAATATTGCATCTGCAACTTGTATCACGAGCAACGAATATTTGGGTAACAACGACAACAAATTAAATTTTTAATTTGGGTAACAACAGCAATAAATGAATATTTGGTTACCTACTCAGGACAGAAAAATATTTTTTCAATAGAAATAAAATATCCGTAATTTTTGTCACAAATGACGAATAAAGATTACATTAAAAGACAAAATACAAAACTTGCACCAATACTCCCACTTCATTCCACTCATTCCCACTCCTTCACACTCTTACCGACTTCTTCACGCTCTTAAAAAAAATACAACTCCTGCCCACTCCTACTCACTTTTTCTCACTCATTCCCACTCCACACCTGTAATATACCAATGAAAAGAACAGGGCCTCAGTGCTATGTACATGACTGCTAATCTTGTTCAGAATGATTGGAGCAAATATATTGTTGTGGATTATCATTTTATTCATAAACAGGTTGCCCATGGAGATCTTATAGTTCATTATATCCCTACTAGTTTTGAGAAAAAACATGTCTACTAAGGGTTTGTCCTCCTAGCAATTTTTGTATTTAAAATCTAACATGTCCGTGCATCCCCCCAATCAGCTTAAGTGGGTGTAATGGGTGATATGCTAGCGTTATAAATGCAAATTTGTTTTGTACATATTTTTATAAATACCAAGCATTAGCTCCTGGGTTGGCTGAGCCATTATTCGATCAACTCACACATGTATGTTACAGATCCTGTTGTGAGGATGGATTTGCTTATTTTGTTGGGACTCTTTTTTTTTTGGTATATTTTTTTTTCCTTCCTTTCTTACGTTTTGCCTTATTTTCATTTGTTTGGGATCTTTTGGTCAAGTTCTCATGGTATCTTCTATTTCTTTCCTTAATTTCCAGTGTTTTCTTTGGCCTTTTTGAGGCTTCTTTTCAAGGTCTACATGCACAAAGATGGTAAAAGAGAATAGAGGTTTTTGAAGTGCTATAAGAATTTTATGGCTATGTGAAATTTCAGTACTTGATTTGGGTATCTTTGTAACCTATTGAAACAGTTTGGATATATCTTATACTCTTAATTCATTGCTAACAATAACAAAACCTCCTATTGTGGGTCCCGTTTTTACGGGGTATTGGGAGATCTAGATATAGGCAATCATACCTCTACCGACATCCCTACTCGTAAAGAGACTGATTCTAAGAGACCCACAAAATAAGATTTTGTGAAAACATTTTATAGAAGAAGGATTTTGCAAAAGCATCTAATGGAAAAAAAAAAACTAAGGAAACGCAGCAGGTAATGGACTAAGAAATACTAACAAATTAGGTGGTTGTAACTATGTAAACATAAGTACAACATAATAGAGGAAGGTACTATACCTTAACAAATAGAGGCACGACAACAATGTCTCTTCCCAGATGTATGTACTACGTACATACAAACACGATATACGAAAATATCACAACCAAACCTATCCTATTGCAACCGAAAGACAGCTATGAGGCCAACTGCCTGTGATTTAAGATCTTAATCCTATCCCCCATAGTCTCTCATTCTGAGCCATGTCCTCCGTCAATCTTGCAACTTTCAAGTCCTCTCTAATCACCTTGTCTAAACTCTTTTTTGGCCATCCACTCCCTCTTTTACCTTTGGGGATGTTAAACCTCTCACATCTCCTCACTGGAGCATCCATACTCCTTTTCATATGGCCAAACCATATGAGTCTTGTTTCACATAGCCAAACTCCTAATTCGTTGCTATAGCTGGTAAATTGGTCAACTTGATCTGAATAATAGTGAGCAATTATTTAATTTGTCGTCATTATTATAATTTTTTGTAATTTTTTGTCACTTATATGATTTTTTATGCTTCATAAATATGTTAGTTATCTAATGTGAACATATCGATAATGTATTTTTACTAAAAATGGAAATAATATCACACCGCTAGGGGGAAAAAAGTTTACCTGTCAAAATATTTATAGCTTTTTGCCTAAACAAAACATAAAGGCTGGAAAGTTCATATTGAGAGTAATGTGCCCGCAGTTAGGCAGTTACACACTCCTACAAGTGTGGTTAAGTACGTCACTATGAGCGTACGTGTCTATGGATTGTTCCCACCACGCATAGCAACCATGGTTGATTTTCCTCACTCCCTGAACACGCTTAGCCTAAAGCATGACGAGCAACTGTTGTCACACTTATGTGCCTGGATAAGGACTTTTTTAAGTGTAGAAGCAGCCTACTTTTCTTGTAGTGTCATGGGGTTCAGTGGAATATGCAATACCAATGATATTGGCAATTGGTGACGTGAAAAGGTGTGATGACGCTGGTAGAAATAAAGGATGTTGATGTCGTTAGTGATAATGAAGGTGTGATGATGGGATGATGATAGTGTATCGTAACGGATAAAGGTAAGATGATGATTAAAATTATTATAGGTGGTTGATGATTAAAGGAAGGAGATGGCTAGGAATGTGCATCGATCATGACGAAGGAGATAACCAGTTGATGTTGTTGTATGACTTTTCATGGCCAAACGCCCTTTTTCATTGTGCTAAAGTTAGGGTTAGTAAAGTTTCTTCTCCGTTAGGGCTTCTAAACCTCCTCTTTAAAGTAGGATTAGTAGTTTCCTTTTCTTTTCCTCACCCCTTTCCATAAAATAAATCTTTATGAAAAATAACCCTTTTCATAAATCATTATTTTTAGAAAGATTTGATAAATTAACTTTGATCCTTCGATATGAAAAGCCAATTTTCTAAAGCATTCTCTTCTTCTGTTCACTTTATTAATTATTAACCTAAAAATAAATAAAGTAAAATAAATTAGATAAAATAATCTACATGACTATAGAATGCAAATTTTTCTTAGCCAATCAAGACCCGCCATGTGGAAAAAAATAAATATTTTTATTTCAGCCAATTATAGCATACCACGTGTTAAGTAAATTACGACAATCCATTAGAGTAAATGTTTAATGAAAATGTATTGTGAAAAATTAAAAAGCGCCACGCGTCATAAATGATGCAAAAACTAAATAATTACTTTTAAATAATGGAGAAAACCCCAACTCCGACTTCTCTATAAAAAGGAAACAATGTCCCTTATTCAGGGTTCGGCAATTTAAAAGAACTCACAAGAGCTCAATAATTTTTCTTTAGCATAACACAACAAGCACTCTCAATACACTCTCGTCTACACGCAGAGATCATACTTATATCTTGATTAAGATTAAGCCATGTGGCCCTCTCTCAGGGTTAAATTCATTCAAAGGATTTATTACACTTATTCTTGCAACAATTATACAAAGCTTGTACCCATTCTTTGATATAAATACACAAATTCAATTTGTTGCTCAATTTTTTGCCTAGTTTATTTTAGGTTCGAAATTTGTGTTTATAAATTTTTGGCACGCCCAGTGGGACATTCTCTACCTTTCATCTCTTTCTCGAAATCACGAACTCTACATTCCCTCAAAGAAGACATGGTTCCTAAGAACGTCACCCCTTAACCTTCAAGAAAGCGATTCGATCCATATCTCAAGGATCGATAACCGCTAGTGCTATATCTAGTGGAGTCATGACTAGGAGAATGACAACAGCTGCTACTATGATGGCCATAAAACAATCCGTTGAGATTGTATCGTCGCAGTCTCGTAAGATCCCAACCTTTGACTCCAACCTACCTCAAGGAGTCAACAAAACTGCTTCGCATCCTTTAAATCAAAGGTTTGTTGTTGGCTTCAAAATGCATCAGACAATTCCTCAAAGGATGGATGAGCTCTACGCTCAGGCCAACCCCACCATCTAACCTTTCGGTGCAAAAGTTTATGGTTATGCTAGTAGTGATGCCTCACTGGCATCTCTAAGGGAGCTAATCGCTCAATCGGAGACCAAGTCCTCTAATTCTGCCATTATGCCAGTCATGGTGACGGAGGCGACCAGTGCAGATGAACAACTCACAAACATGAAACCAACATTAGAGACACTCGTTAAGTATAGTCTAGAGAAATATGCCCAAATCAAGCGTCAAGGGGAGCATATTGCGGCTTTGATGAAGAAGCTGGAAAAGCGACCGTTCGAATCCTCTACCAAAGAGGCGAAGAGTCCAACAAGGAGTCTAACCGTAGGGAAGACTCTGATGACAAACACATAAAAAAGGAGGAATCCGCATTGGGCTCAGTGGCTGTTGAACAGATCCAAAGCCTAATTGTGAATAATGCTAAGGCTTAATTGGAGGGAGGACTGCGTAAGACACATTTGTACACTGTAGTAGCCCAACCCTAAATTATTTAGTTATGTTTGTTTGTTTAATTATCTCATGTTCATGATTTTTTTCTCATATTTATTTATCGCATTTATTCACTGCGGTAAGAAAAAATTTATTTGGGCACTCACTTAGCATTTTGGATTTTATTTGTTTATTTAATTGGTTAACGAAAACTTTGAAAGAATTGATAGTAGGCCATAACTAGTTTAATTTAAGTAATTCACTTTGTCTTCTATGACATTACAAAAATTTAAATTTGAGTTTCGCAAAAACGTTATCGTTGCGAAGCGTTTTATTTTCAAACCCAACTTATTTCAGCCGATTTGAAGTCCAACAAGTTTGCTTATTAATCTAACTAATTACCATGGTTAAGCTTAACTATGGTTAGACCAAAAAAGATACTTTTCCAGTTAGAAACTTTGCCAAGAGTTGGATTATTAAAAAAAACACAACTCAACCCAAAAACCCATTTTCTTTCTCCTTTCTCTCTCCTCCACGGCCAGCACCCCCTTCAGCTGTATGGTGTTTTTCGGCGGGTTTTCCAGCCAGCCCTTATTACCTCTGAGCCCCTCGACATCCTCATACCTCTCGCCACCATCTTCCATCATCAAAACCACTAAGCACCACCTTTATATCTGCTTATTTCAAGCAAAGTGAGTAATCTTGATCTTGTTAGTTTTTGCTTTTTAATTTAGTTTTCATTCTTGTTTTGATGTTTGTGATCTTTGATCATGATGCTTTGATAAGAAATAAGAGTTAGCCTGGTGTTGATCATGGTGAGTTGAGGTTGGATCATGCTAGGGTTAGGGTTAATCCTTAGTCATGCAAGCTTAATGTTAAAGTGTTGGATTTTGATTGTTTTATCTTTGATTTTGGTCATCTTCTAACCTATTGGTGTTTATGATGATGTTTCTGGGGATTTAAAATTAGTTGAAGTGAGTCCAAGTTGGCCAGAAATTAGGGTTTTGGCAAGTAATGTATTGTTTGGATTAAACTAGTATTAAGCTTGGTTTATGTGTGTATTTGATTGAAAAATTATCTTTATTAGATATGATTATGATGTGAACTTGATTGTGGTGATTTTGTATGATGTTGGGATAGACCAAAGCTTGTTTACATGCTTTTAAGGAATGGTTTAAGTCGAGAATTTGTATGAAAAGAGAGGGAAAAGCTAAAACAGTAAGGGCTAGAAATTTCAGGAAAACAAAACAGAATACGGGATTAAACTGGTAATGATTGGCCCATGAGCAAATTATGATTTTTGATAGGTAGATATTTTAGTGTGTTAGCATTTAAATGCCTTTTGGATCACCTCACTGTGAGGTATGTAGAAAAACTTATAGTCATTTTTATCAAAACTGTATAGAATGGACTAAAACTGACATATTTGTGCTCTAGCCTCATTTTGGGAATTCTATTGTGGGAATCAAGCTTGCTGTTCTCAATGAAAGATTTTTGGAACTTTGTGAGCTTTCTATATTGGGGTTTTGAGTTTGAATCAAAGGTTGGATCACTAAGTTACGAGTCATTATTTCTAAGCCCCTGTTATACTCTTACTTTTCTTTTACTAAATTATCGACTATGATGATAAAAATAATTGCTAATTATGTGTTTCTAAAATGGCATTTTGAGCAGAATCAGGACCTAACCTATCATTCCTTTCACTTTTGTGCATAATATTATTCAATGAGCCTACATTTAAAAATTCTAGGTACGTTCATTGCCTGTATCTTTAGAAATCAATATGTATTTATTAAAATTTATAATGTTTCGGCATGTACATCAATGGATCAGTTTAATAAATGATTTACCACATAATTAGTAACCTAGTCAATTATCAGTTATAGGATATTGCCCCTCAGTTATCCGCGTGGCTTTAGGCCAGGCCCCTCCGATCGACTTGACAGGTGTACACCTATCTTGAAATCGTATAGTTACTAGGGATTCACTATCAGATAATAATTGACAATACAATTTCATATTTATCCCATTCCCTGTTTTTAGTTAAAAGGAATTACAATGTAAGCCCAATAAGCCTTTCATTGATCTTTTAACGATACAGGAATACATGTACTGAGCTTCGGGTCACAATTTGAAATATTTTCATATTTTGTTTTAGGAAAGTGTTCAGTGAATCGCCCTCATGCGGACAGGACGACTGGAGATGATAAGTGAGCTAGGAAGTCTACGTGGAATGGTGGTGCATTAGCATTGAGATGTTGATAACACCGTATTGTGATAGATTTTAATGTTGAAACTGTATATTTTATCATAATTCTATATTTTAGTGTAATCCTTGAGATGGTTGAATGGTTTGATATTAGAACAACTTCTACATTTATCTTAATGGTCTAAATGGTTGTGATGGTGTGAATGCCCTTTGATAATAAACATTAATTTTTATGGCTAAGTTTTTCATATACAAGCAAAGCCTTGTCCTTGTTGGACAGCGGTAATGGCTGATCATTTAGATTATTATTGTTGATTGGAAAAGCTATTGAAAGCAACGCAAATAGTGATTTATGTACATTTGGGGGCATTACAGATTTGCTATCAGAGCCAGGTTGAGAATTTCTTTTTGAAATGTGGAGTTTAGAAATAAGAGGGTGAGAATGGTTGGCAGTGAGGGCCATTGTAAAGAGTGATATTAGAAGTGTAGTAGTGATATTAGAAATACAGGTTGCTTACATTTGCTTGTTCCTTAATTATGGTTATGTATGCCTCTCATATATGTGTTTCTTTTGTTAGATGGACCCTTATGGTGTTAACATGATGCCGGGTGCATCGGCTACTCACATCGCACTGCTGCATGCTAGTATAGAGGCTCATGCATAGGATCCTTTCTTTGAGCTTCACAGTATTACGGTCCATGCACATAGACTGCTCTGGTCCTTACCCGCAGTTGATCCATGGGTGGAGTTCAGGCTCTGTTATACTCAGTTTATAATAACAGAAAACCCAGGTTGGAACGGGCCTAGGTTCAAGGCCAAAGGGGCTTGGACGACTATCACTACAGAGTTATTGTTGAGAGAGGAGTTTGAGCAGAGGGGGATTACTACGGAGATTCTTCAGCATGTCTTTCCGTTACGTCAGGCACATCCCCTACCTACAGCCCCAGCACCAGCACAGGGACCACCTCCCCCCTGTACCAGGTACCTCATTAATGCTCGACAGTCCTGGGGAAGTCCATATAGTGGTAGACCTCCCTGATACACCATATATAGTGGTGGTTAATTTTGAGGACGAGGGCCATCCAGAGGAAGAGGATGATCTCGAGGAGGATCAAGACATTGACGACACAGTGATGAAGTAACAGTAGGATAAGGAGATTGATGAGATAATAGTAAAGCAACGGGTTGAGTAGGAGGTTGGTGATGCTGAGTTAGAGGCATTGACTAGCAGCTTCGATTCAGGCGAAGAGCCTGATGATGAGTTCGACCCATATTACAATCCGTCTAGGGATCGTTAGGTGGTTTTAGGGGTTGGTGTTAGTAGTTTCATTTTCAGCCCTGTATGTATATATGGTATGGTCGGTTGGATATCTGTATTTTGTGTAGCAAATGACATTGTATATAGTTAGTTCAATCCTCTCCAAGCAGTCCGTATCTCTTTTTAGTCATGTGACGGATCTAGTGTCTTGAGGCTAGTTAGTGTCTGGGGTTAAGGTAGGAGTCAATATTGACTTTGCTTAGTCTATTAGATGTGATATGTTTTATTAATCGTGTATATAAATAAGCAGTTATGTATGTAAATAAGCAGTTATGAAATGATATAATGAAGCTTTGGGTTTGTTTTTAATAATCTTTGAGTTACATTAAATGTATTTGTTGGGCATGCTTGTCTTAGGCTTTGAGTATTTTATGATTGAATTGTCTCGTTTAATGTATGATCAAAATGTCCGAATCAGTGCACAACAATGCAGAGGTTCATAAAGAGAAAATCTCAGATCATGGCCAGGAATCTGGTCATCAAGCCTCGCACATGTGCCAGCAGATTTTGGCCAAATCCCACCGATTCCTTCTGAGTTAGGTAACAACATTGGGGACCCGAACTACTGGTATGCCTTAGTAGCTGAATTGATGAAGCGGATTCCCCGAGTACCTACTAAAACCCCTCCTAAAGAGAATAAATTAGCGGATAGGGTAACACGAAGCAATCCTAAAGTATATGATGGAACTTATTGTTCGCACCAAAAATGAGCTATTTTTAACGTACTTTTACACTAATTTTATGCTCCTTTTTATCGTATTTTTAAGGTTTTTATTTGATTTTATTTCATTTTGTAGGATTTGAATAATTTCAGGAAAATGGCCAAAAATGCGAGAAAAATACCAGAAAATGTCGGGAGTTGAAGAACCGGGTCCAAATTTCCAAGAACCGGTTCAAATTTTCCTGAACCGGCCTAAGAAAAAGAAAAAAAAAACTAGACTGGCTCAAAAGAATCGGTCCGGTACTTAAACCCAGAAACCGGTTCAGCCTTTTTATTTTCCCCTCCCCCTGCGATTTTCTCTCTCTTCCTTATCTGTTCTTGTTCGTCCCCAGCCCAGAGAGACCCCGAACCCTGCTTTCTTCATTTCCCCATCCCCATCCTCATCTCATCTCTCTCTCTCCTCAAACTTCCAGCCATGAATCGCGCTAACAACACCACAACATCCCTTTG
>NCQV01048512.1:23409-33802 GCA_002740545.1 Lophocereus schottii
AAATAAGAGTTATTCTGGTGTTGATCATGGTGGAGTTGAGGTTGGATCATGCTAAGGTTAGGGTTAATCCTTAGTCATGCATGCCTAATGTTAAAGTGTTGGGTTTTGACTTTTTTATCTTTGATTTTGGTCATCTTCTAACCTATTGGTGCGAATGATGATGTTTTTGGTGATTTGAAATGAGGTGTAGTGAGTCCAAGTTGGGCATAAACAAGGGTTTTGGCAAGTAATAGTTTGGATTAAACTAGCATTCAGCTTGGTTTATGTGTGTATTTGATTGAAAAATGATCTTTATTGGATATGATTATGAAGTGAACTTGAGTATGGTGATTTTGTATGATTTTTGGATGGACCAAAGCTTGTTTACATGCTTTTAAGGAATGGTTTAAGTTGAGGATTTGGGTGAAAAGAGAGGGAAAAGCTAAAACAATAAGGGCTGAAAATTTTAGAAAAATAGGACCGATTTCAGGATTAAACTGGTAATGATTGGCCAATTGGAAAATTATACTTTCTTTGGGAAGCAAGTTCTGTGTCTTAGCTTTTAAATGCCCTTTGAATCGCCTTAATTTGAGGTCTGTAGAAAAAGTTATGGTCATTTTACCAAAACTGTGCAGAATGGACCAAAACTGACATGTTTGTGTTCTAGCCTCATTTTGGGAATCCTATTTTGGGAATCAAGTTGATGTTATAAATTAATGATTTTTGGGACTTCCTAAGCTTTCTACATGGGGATTTTGAGTCTCAATCCAAGGTCGGATGACTAAGTTACGAGTCATTCTTTCTGAGCCCCTGTCATGCTCGTACTTTTCTTTTACTAAATTAACTATGATGATAAAAATAATTGCTAATTATGTGTTTCCAAAATGGCATTTTGAGCAGAATCAGGGCCTAATCTATCATTCCTTCCACTTTTGTGCATAATATTATTCAGTGAGCTTGCATTTAAAAATTTTAGGTACGTTCATTGCTTGTATCTTTAGAAATCAACACGTATTTATCAAAATTTATAATGTTTTGGTAAGTACATCAATGAATCAGCTTAATCAGTGATTTACTACATAATTAGTGATTCCATTAGTTATCAGTTATAGGGCATAGCTATTTATTTACCCGCACGACTTCAGGCCAGGCCCCCCGATCGACTTGGCAGGTATACTCTTCAGATCGTAACAGTTGCCAGGGGTTTACTATCAGATAATTGACAATACAATTTCATATTTATCTCATTCCCTATTTTTAGTTAAAATGAGTTAGAATTCAGGCCCAATCAGCTTTTTATTGATTGTTTAATAATATAAGAATGCATGTACTGAGTTTCGGCTCATAGTTCAAAAGGTTTTCATGTTTTCTTTTAGAAAAGTGTTCAGTGAATCACCCTCAGGCGGACAGGACTGCTGAAGATGATAAGTGAGCCAGGAAGTCTACATGGAATGGTAGTGTATTAGCGTTAAGATGTTTATAACATCATATTGTGATATATTTTGGTATTGAAACTATATATTTTATCAGAATTCCATATTTTGGTGAAATCCTTGAGATGGTTGAATGGTGTTGATGTTAGAATAGCTCTATATTTATCTAAATGGTCTGAATGGTTGTAATGGTGTGAATGCCCTTTGATGGTGAACATTGATTATTATGGCTAAGTTTTTCACATACAAGTAAAGCCTTATCCTTGTTGGATGGTGGTAATGCCTGATCATTTGGGTTATTATTTCTGATTGGGAAAACTATTGAAATGAATGCCAAAAGTGGTTTATGTACATTCGGGGGCGTTACATACACATATCCTTATACGAAAAGGATTGATGTCCTTCGTATGCCCCATGGCTACCAACCCCCTAAAGTCAACCAATTTAATGGTAAGGGCAATCCCAAACAACACATCGTTCACTTCATTGAGACATGTAGCAATGCTGGCGCTGAGGTAGATAGGTTAGTGAAGCAGTTTGTTTGATCTATTAAAGGGATCGCCTTCTATGGTATACAAACTTGGAGTCTGAGTCTATTAATAGCCGAGAACAAATGGAACATGAATTCCTTAACAGGTTCGATAGTACTCAGTGCACTGTTAGTATGACAAAGCTGACGAATACTAAGTAGTGGAAGGATGAATCAGTCTTTGATTACATCAGTCACTGGAGATCTCTTAACCTTGAATGCAAAGATCATTTATCTGAGGCCTTTGTTATCGAAATATACGCTCAAGGCATAGAGTGGGACTTGCTTTATTTCTTGTAGATGAGCAAGCCTAGGACCTTCTAAGACTTGGCTATGAAGGCACATGACATGGAAATGACGATAGCAAACCGTTGCAGTAAGTTGTCTTCCTCACATGAGTTCGAAAAGGACAAAGGCAATTCCAAGAAGAGTTCTAAGCCTCTAAAGGCCTTGACGAAGGAAACTATAACTATTTTTACTGGAGAGCCCATAAGGATTTCAGGGAAGTCCAGGCCAGAGGGGAAGAAGGCTTCATTATCTAGAGAGACAACAAAGAAGCGCCCTACATTAAAGGTGCTTCAAGAAGGATGCACCCGTTCCCTGATTCAGACTTGTTAGGAATGTTGGATGACTTGCTTGAACAAGATCATCGAACTCCCTGAACCTAAGTGACCAGAAGAGGCCGGAAGGACAAATGGCCCCAAGTACTGTCGTTATCTTAGGGTCATTAGTCACCCTTTAGAAAAATGCATTACTCTCAAAGAGTGTATCATATAGTTGGCTAAAGATAGGAGGATCACACTAGACTTGGAGGATACCACTGAAGCCAATTGTATTTAGGCTCAATTGAGGTCATTGCCTTTACGACTGGAAGGTCATATCCAACTCTACCAAGAGGAAAAATATGATTTGACTCCTTTGCTAATGATGGAGTTGTTCACAATTTGGTTCGGAAGTTCGGAGCCAGTTGTTGTGCCGCTGATGGAACGAACTCCTCCTCTAGAAATCAAACCCACTGTCAAAATCCCAGAGGATGATGACAAGAGGTGGACCCTTGTTGCTCGTCGAAGGCCCAAGAACCAAAAACAGGACCAATAACTACTGTTGTGCCATAGGAGGCGACAAGGGATGAAAAAGAAACCTCAGTGTGTAAGAGGTAAGAAGAGCTTGAAAACAAGCAAGAAGTAGGATGTTCAACCTATAGACCTATTTGAGTAGGAACTGCTTGCTCCTGTTACGTTGGAAGAGTTCTTCCGAATGGGCTTTTTTGATAGAGCCACTATTAATATGAGCTCATGTGCTGAGCTTGAAGATGAAGAAGATGGAGGAGAAGAAAAGCAGGAAGATTCTCCAAAAGGGGATGATAAAACTCTGACTGTCTTAGAGGCCTTAACAGTATGTATGTGTTGGAGGCAAATCTTTCACTTACCAGAAGGGATACGCCAGTGTGTTGCCACCGCCCTTCACCACCCAAAGCTTTATGCTCAAAAGGTTAAAAATGTTGGAGAATCCTCGAAAGGCCTTGCCTAGGAGGTAAAAGTCAAGCGCATCTTGGTAGATGGAGGTTCAGCCGTTAACATCAAGCCTAAGTCTATAATCACGATAGAAGAGCATTCTAGGAGTCGTATGGTGGTTCAAGGGTTTAGCTTGGAGAGTCAGCATACGATCAGCATGATTCGCCTAGACATAACAATGAAGGATCTATTAACATATTCAATCTTCCATGTAATTGATTCAAAAACTTCATACAAATTATTACTTGGACGTCTGTGGCTCCATGAACATGGAATAGTATCTTCTACCCTCCATCAATGTCTTAAGTATTACCATTGCGGCAAGAAGAAGATCAGCGGTGATGTCGAGCCATTGACAAAGGCATACTCACACTTTACCGATTCTAAATTCTTCAAAGAGGGCACTGCACCTAAGGAGACTATGCCCTTCATAATCTACTCCATACGTAGGGGTTAGCCAAATGTTACTAATAATTCCAAGGTGATACTGAGGCATGACGGTGTAAAACAATAAGAGTATCGTAAGGGGGACATTGAATAAAGGACTATCACCTAACTTACTAAACACGTTGCTAAGCAACTGGTGGCTTTCACAAATCACATGCCATCGATCTTAAGATATATTCCCAAAGCTCATCCTAAGGAGGGCCCTTTAGTGGGTGCATAAGTGGAAATGCTGAGGTTAAGGCTATCAAGAAGGATAGCGGGGCCAACCTGAACACCCTTAAAGAAAGTGTCACGTTGTCAACGCAAAAGTGGTAGCCAAAGGAGAGCAGACCCTCTTTGCCTAGATTTGTCACTCATTTGAAGACCTTATTAGAAGAAGAGGAAAACTTGCCGAATGCCCGAACAAAGAAAGGGTTCAACTTGAATGCATATAAGCTTATGGAGAAGGCAAGTTATGATTTTAACAATCCTGTTGTGTTGGGGAAGGTAGTGGAGGTGGAAACTTACGGCCTCAACAAAACACAAAAGAAGATTCAAGAATAAGGAGGCCTAGTAGAAGTCCTAAGAGTGGGCCTTGGTTATACAACATTACAATCGATCAGGATATCAGGACGATGTAAGGCCAAGCAGCATGTGGTTCAACATATCTCTGCTGAAGAAATATATGAGTGAGGATGAAATGCTCAACCTCTTATAAATTGTTCAGTATTTGATAAGTTAGAACCTTCTGTATAAAGGAAACGCCCATCTTTCTTCACTAGAATTGGAGAAGGTCAAAAACCTATGTCTTCTGTGCTCTGAAGAGTAAAGAATCATTCGCAACAATGGCCTTCGTTGTTTAACTGAATTACGAAAGCAAGAGAATCATCGAATCCAGTACCCTAAGAATAAAAGGATTCAATGTTCAACCGATTTAGTGATGGAAACCAAGTACAAAGTTCTATTCCTTCTCACATGAAGTGGTTGTCAACCCTTGAAGTGAAGACAAATGGTTCACTAAAGGTAAAAAGATGCACTATGGTCTTTATTGGCTAACTGGGTAATTCTGACATCAACAAAGAAGATGAACAAGAAGAAGTGGCTTCTTCTAACCATATCATTGTTCAAGAATGTGAAGACTTAGGGTCAGAGATAGAACTTGTAGAGACTCCTGAAACTCTTAAAGACGTAGGGCAACCTATAGTTGATGATATGAAGGAATTAAATCTTGGAACTACCTCCATCTATGTAATTTCATTGCTTGCACCCAAGGAAGAAAAAGAGTACTTCACTCTCCTTTCGTGGTATAAGGACGTGTTTGCATGGAGTTATAAGGAAATGCCAGGGCTTGATCCCAAGGTCGCAGCCCATCACTTATCCTTAAGGAGGGGTGTCTCACCCAAATAGAAACATCAACAACGTTTTCGTCCATATTTAGTACTCAAAATTGAAAAAAAGGTCAACAAACTCATAGAGGCAGGACTCATTCGTGAGGTAAATTACCCAACTTGGATTGCAAATGTTATCACTGTAAGAAAGAAGAACAGGCAACTTCACATCTGCATGGACTACCGGGATCTAAACAATGCTTGCCCAAAGGATGACTTCCCATTGCTTATCACCGAGCTCATAATTGATTCAACCATGGGATACGAAGCTCTATCATTTATGGATTGTACTATAGGGTAGAATCAAATCCAAAATGACACCGGAAGACTAGGTGGTCACAGCCTTTCAAACACCCACAGGCATCTTTTGCTATAAAGTTATGCCCTTCGTTCTAAAGAATGGGGGGCAACATATCAAAGGGCAATGCAAAACATTTTGGATGACATGCTCCATAAGACAGTTGAGTGTTACATTGATAACTTAGTTGTTAAATCCAAAACAAAGTCAGACCATATTCAACATCTTCATAGGGTCTTTGAACGACTGAGAAAATGTCAGCTGAAGATGAACCCTCTCAAGTGTGCTTTTGATGCCACTTCTAGGAAGTTCTTGGGTTTCATCGTTCACCATGAGGGGATAGAGATTGACTAATCTAAGATAAAGCAATCTAAGAAATGCCCGAGCCTAAGAATCTCAAAGAGCTTCGTAGTCTTCAAGGTCTCTTAGAAAATATATTTAAAGGTTCATATCAAATCTTGCTGGTTGTTGTCAACTATTTAGCCACCATATGAAAAACGGAGCACATTTTGATTGGGACAAGTTGTGCCTTAAAGCTTTCAAGAAACTTAAGAAGTACTTGTCAAATTCTCCAGTGTTGGCAGCACCAATCACAGTTAAGCCTCTTATACTTTTCGTTGTGACTCAAGAACAATCATTGGGAGCATTATATGTTCAAAAGAATGAGGAAGGAAAAGAAATGGTTATGTACTACTTAAGTCATACATTGATAGGGGCTTAATTAAAGTAATCCTCCATGGAAAAGATCTGCTTATCACTCGTATTTGCCGTTCAAAAACTAAAACATTACATGGATGCGTATACAGTGTAGGTGGTTTCCAAAGCTGATCTCATCAAGTACATCCCGTTAAGGCTAGTTCTCAGTGGGTGGCTTGCAAAGTGGGCTATGATCTTGAAGTAGTATAATCTTGTCTACGTGCTATATAAGGCAATTAAAGGGCAAGCGCTAGTAGATTTCTTAGAAGATCACCCAATTCCTGATGAGTGGGAGCTAAACAATAACTTACGAGGTGAAGATGTGTTTTTTGTTGATATTCTCCCACCTTGGCAAATGTATTACGATGAAGTTGCCAGAAGTAATAGGGCTGGTGTAGCTGTAGTGTTTATCTCCACTGAAAAGCATGTCCTCACCTATTCGCTCGTGCTAACCCAATTGTGTTCAAATAATATGGCTGAGTATCAGATATTAATCTTGGGGCTTCAAATGGCTACTGAAATGGGAATCAATGATCTCGACATCTATGGTGACTTATAATTGGTCATCAAACAACTTCTCGGAGAGTATGAAGTCAAAAAGGATAGCCTCGTTTCATACCATAAATGTGCCCTACAATTGCTAAGCAAGCTTAAAACTGTCAAGGTAGAGCATGTTCCTAGGAGCGCCAATACTACAGTAGATGCACTTGCAAATCTTGAAGCCACTTTGGCACTGGGGGCAGAAGAAAACGAGAATGTCCCCATCTATAATCAATAGGTTGTTACACCCCTTAATGTAGAGTTCGAGGAAAACATCAACGTAGTCAGTGCTCAAGAAGTAGATGAAGAAGATTGGTCGCAACCACTTATTGATTATTTACAGTATGGAAAGCTCGCTAATGATCCAAAGCACAAGACAGAAATCCAAGGAAGAGCTCCCTACTTCCTTTACTTTAATGGGACTCTTTATTGGCAGTCTTTCCTGAAAATCTAGTTGCTATGCTTGGGTAACAAAGAGAAACGATAAAAATAGAGGAAACGCACTCAAGAATATGTGGTGCACGCCAGGCAGAGCCGAAATTGTATGATCGAATCAATAGGATGGGTGATTATTGGCCTACCATGGTGCAAGATTACATGGACTACACAAAGAGGTGGGAGTCTTATCAGTTTCATGCCAATCTTATTCATCAACCTCCTGAACCGCTTCATCCAACTGTGGCATCTTGGCTAATTGAAGCTTGGGGAATGATGTTATAGGACCCATTGCTCCAAAGTCTTCTGCTAGCCTCTCGTACATGGTGGCGGCAACTGATTACTTTTCCAAATGGGTACAAGAAATCCCATTAAGAGAAGTCAAGAAGGAGAATGTGTCAATTTCATTCGGACACATATCATCTATTGGTATGGCGTGCCCCAATACATTATCACTGATAATGGCAAACTGTTTGTTAACAAGGTGGTGACGAATCTCTGCAGAAAGTTTAAGTTTGCCTAGAACAAGTCTTTAATGTACAATGCACTCGCAAATAGGCTGGCAGAAGCTTTCAATAAGATGCTTTGCAACTTACTAAGCAAAATGGTGGCGAAGTCAAAATGTGATATGTATGAAAGGCTTGAGGAGGCTCTTTGGGTATGCAGAACCACGTACAAAGACGCCAACCCAATGAACTCATTTTGCTTTAGAGTATGCGGTGGAAGTAGGATTGCCTTTAGAACTTTAAATCCCTTCACTCTTTATTTCCATGTAAGAAGGCTTGACCGAAGATGAAAATCATAAGCTTTGCTTGACTGAGCTCGAGGCCCTTGATGAAAAAAGACTTCGAGCACAACACAAGTTGGAATGCTATTAAGCTAGTTTATCTCGAAAGTTCAACATAAGGGTATGACTGCATTCATTTCAAGTTGGAGATCAAGTGCTAGCGGTAAAAAGACCAATCATTATCCTAAACAACCTAGAAGTAAGTTCACTTCTAAGTGGGATGACCCTCATATGATTCGGGAAGTCTGCACTAATGGTGCTTATAGGATAGTTGGTACTGGCGGAGCGCGAGTTAGACCGATAACCGGCAACTTCCTAAAGCTTCACTATCCTGAATATATTAATACATGTAAGCTCCTAAACATGAGCCTAAATTGTTCATTCCTTCAAGTCAAACTCCATTATACTAGTCTTGGCTCGCAGAGTATAAACTGTGAATGGCTAAAAAAAATTTATCTTGTTGTTCAAACTATGTATCACTTGATCCTTTAGGGTTTCCTTCAAATATGTAGGCAACTTTGGTATGCACCTAAGTACAGTCATCATCATAAAAAAAACGTTTGTTGATTCTAAATAAAGAAGTTCATTTAGTCTAGTTATAGGTTCATCTGATTGCAGGTTTTGTACAACTTGTGAGCTTAAAGGAGAAATATAGAGATTTGGATTGGTATAAATTCATCTATTGTGATAAAGTTGATAATGGTGGAATCCAAACCACAAGGAAAGTCAATCAAGACACAAATTTGCACCGATGAATGAAAGAGAATTTTCATCTGAGCTTTATTCAATAGATATCAAGCTTACATAACAAAAATGCAAAATGCATTACAACTCTATCTCAGAAAAAGGAGAGGTTAACTATGGATTCAATTAGAAATTCTTCAAATCTTCCAAAGACTACTTTATGTGCACTTCAATCTTCTCTGAACTAGCTTTTGTGGCTGCGTCCATAACTTCAGTGGCATTAATTATGTCAACTTGACTCTGCAAGTTAATAACTTCTCGCTCAGTTTCTTGAATCAAATGCTCACTGGCCGCTACCTAAAAATTGAGATCTTTCTTTTGATCCTCCAAAAGTTGAAGCTCTTCTAGCAGCTCCTCATGTCTCGATTCAACCTGCTTTAACTCAGCCACCTTTGCTTCATAATTGGCACCTTCTGTATTTAGGCGACGAGAGTCCTCATCAAGCTTACCTTGAACCTCCATGTGATAACTATCTTGTTCTTCTGCAGATGTTTGATCGAAGTAGCTCTATTGCTGGTCCTTGAAGTCACATGCTTGCTTGATCAACCCTTCAACCTTGCTCTTAAAAAGAGTGATGTCAACACCTCTTTGAAGGATGGTGACATAAAGGCTGTCAAAATCACCTTTAAGAGAAGGAAGTGCATCAAAAGGGGTGTAAGACACCATGTTAAGTATGGCTTTACTGAACACCTATGTAGCATTCTTTTCTTGTAACAGTATCAATGTTGAAGACAACTTGTGGAGCTCTCAAAGGACGCTATGGGTGGGGTACCAGTGGAAGAGCATGGGCCCTACGAATGGACTCAACTTCGTCACTGTTCAGGGAACAAACACCTTTCGAGCTCTCTAATCTCGATTCACTGTCAAATAAATCCTTACCAAATGATGGTATTCGTCCAATTGATGGAAAGCATTGACTTCCCGACAGCAGAGAAACGTGTGCCAATTCCTCCTTGAAGTTCACATCATTGCTTTCTCCCCATTAATAAAAATATATGCAGTGAAAAAGAAAGTGAGATAGGCATTTGAAAAGAAAGCATGTTTTTTTAAAAAAGCAAATAAAAAAAAGGGAAAAGAAGGGAGTACCTTGTATTCAGTAGGGTTAGGTTTAGCATCGAGGATATCCATGATATTCTTAGCGCTGTCTAGGGGAAGCTCAATAACCTTTGTTGAACTAACTGTATAAAGTTTTGATGATAACAAATCTAAGTGTAGCATACTTGCTTGAGTAATGTTGTTCCAAACAAGCTCTCCAAACAGGTCCTACACAGTTGTTTGCATTGATCCTACTTACCTGTTCTGTCTACTAAATGTTGAGAACAAGTTTTAAGAACAGGTTCCAAGCTTCAGTGATACAAAGATCAGCACATAATAAATCTCGACAAACAGCTGACTAAGTCTTAAAGACCAAGTTTCTACATTCAGCGATATAAGATCACCCGAGTAATCAAGGTGACCAAGGTGTTTGGAGTTGCACATCCATCCTCGACAAGATGACTAATTCTTACAACAAGAAGTCTCGATTTAATTTAGGTTCTATCTTTTAGCTTCTTGTTAATATGCCAATCTTAAAAGTCTCAATCTAACACTTCTTGAAATGGTTTTCGAGATTTGCTTCAGAACA
>NCQV01048518.1:6414-19985 GCA_002740545.1 Lophocereus schottii
GCAGAGAAGGACGATGCACTGCAGGTCGGCACAGCCGTGCACCGGTGGCCGAAGCCACGCACAGCCAGGTGCACGGCCTTGCGTGGTGCACGGCTGGCCGTGCGTCCAGGCACAGCCGTGCGTTGGGTCTGGGTTCGCGATATAACCCCATTTTCGGGCGTCTGTTCGGGAGTTCGTTCGTTCGATCGTTCGGGGTTTTGGCTCTAGCGATTTTCTAGGTTAGTTTAGGTTAGATTTTAATTAATAAAGGAGTTTAGTTTAGAATTGAAGATTGTAACATTGGATTCAACCTTTGAATTTCAAGTTTCTTCATCAATTCAAGACTAAGCTTTCTCCCCCTTCTCTATTTATTTCATTGTTGTTCTTGTTTATATTTTGTTGTTTTAATTCGTGTATTTGCTTTGTTTAGTTTATATGTTTAGTTTTCGTTGTTAATTTATGTTATTTACTTGTTTAGATTCGTTTTATTTCATTGTCTTTGGTTTTGTTCTTCATGTTCTTGTTCTTGTTTGTTAGTTTAGGTTTTGTTGTGTTTTTGATGTTTTGTTGGTAGATTGTGTTGGCTTGGGTTATAATTAGCCTCTTAATGGCTAATTAATCTTGTATTTGGCCTAACCATACCCAATCTATGCTTAGAACCTAGAGTTTTTCTTCATGCCCGCCAAGTGTTTGATAAAATGCCTGAGAGGGTTTTCATCCATATTTTTGAGCGATTGACTTATGCCGAGAGGTGAGGTCAATTGGCTAGTGTGGGAGAGGGAATGGCCGAGTTCGGGACATAAGAATAGTATCCGAATCGAGTTAGGTCCGGGGTTGCTAGTTTTGTGGTCTAGTTGGGCTAACCCCATGAAAATAGGCAGTTAGGCTAACTAGACTAGCTCATGACCCTTGAGAGAGGGCTTGGGTGGTCTTTGATGGTGCAACCGACCATCTCTTGTTCATAGCGTGGTTTGGGTAGGTTAGGACTCGTCTCGGTTAGTTGGTTTATTCATTGGTAAAATCACAACTTCAAGTCGCGTGTTTCTGTGTGTAGCGTAGTTTAGTCTTTCCTCCTTCACCCTTCGATCCTGCCTAGCTCGAGATGCTTTAGCTAGCCCTGGTAGTTGGAAACCCAATTCCTTACGGACGACACCCCAAGTACTCAACGATACACCTTGCACTTAAGGTTTATAAATATTAAAACTCTGTTTTTCATGCAACAAGTTTTTGGCGCCGTTGTCGGGGAATTGGCGTTTTTCAATATTGGGTTTTACTTCAGCATTCAAGGCTAGGCCTTTTGAAAATCCAAAAAAAAACCAAAAAAAAAAAATTTTCAATGGCAATTTTCCATTTTCCCCAATGTGAGCAAGAATTATTTTACAGTTATTAGGATCATTTACATGCTTATCTTGCTCAATGTGCTTCTTGTAGATGTTTATATGGGACATGGGAAATATTGCATGTTGTTGATGAGGGTGTGAATTGTGAGACCCGTGCTCTTTTGGAGCATTGGGATTTCTATGCTCGAAATTTTGATGAAGCTTGGGAATTACTTGAGTGGTTGGCTTAGGATACTTATGAATTTAAAACTAGTTGTTCTGATTCTTGTACCCCACCCCCTTGCATCCCTAATTATGCCCCTCTTGTGTGAGAAATTTGCCATTGTTCTGACCACGCCTGTACTTCTTGTCCCTATCATATTTCTAGTGGAGGCTTTGCTAGACTTAGCAATATGATAGAGACAATGAATAAGCAACAAGTTGAGTTTGCTGAGTTTGTTAATAAAAAGCGGGAGTATGACCTATCACCCAAGATTGACCCTAGTTCTAGTGCTCCTAGACTTGATGTCAACCTGTGTGATGATGGTGCGTCTTTTCCTCCTCTAGAGTCCGGACTAGAGGACGTACTCGACCCTCCCTTGATCCCTTCACTCACTGTTGCTTCATCCTTTCCTGATACCCTTTGGGATAACACTGCGCTTATCATGACCTTTCCTAATACACCTTCCCTATTAGCTCAGTCGACGGAGTTCGAGGTAGGTGAGACCTTTGGCGTTAGCGCTAATGTTGAGGAGGATGATACTTGGTCTGAGTCCGACAATGTTTCTATTGAGGTGCATGCTTTTTATGGGACTCCCACAGGGACTTCATGCATGGATGTTGTGGTTGCAGGACCAACTAGTTCTGATTTTATTGATGATATATCCCCCAACTCCCTTGATACATCCCATGCTCCCTATTCATGTTCACCACCCTCCCATTCCCCTAAGTATTGTGATTTATCACTTAGCGATCCTCATGTGATACTTGAGGGGAATGAGGCTAACTGCTGTAAATCTCTAGGTACTTTTAGAGGATATGACCCCTTCCTTGATCCTTATCGTCCGTACCTAGAGGGCATGTCTGGAGAAATCGCGTTGACTATTGCATTTGATTATTATGCTGATTTCTCACAGGTATTTGGTGAGTTTAAGAGGGCACTAACTTTGTTTACTCCATCTTTACCAATGTTCTCTTACTCACACCATTCTGAGCTGCATGCAGCAATGCATGATAAGCTCCTACGAGCTTTGACTGCATCCGAGCTGACGACTCGCATCTTAAGCGGCAAGGAGTGGCTGATGCTCCTTAAGTTGTCATGGAACAGTTCGGGTACATTCAGTACCCGACCTGGTATAATCGTTCTCACTCTCCCCCTTCTTTTTATTATTATTATTTTTTTCTTTCTTTTTGTTTTTGTTTAGTTGTGAATATTAGGATTGTGTTTTTGTTGGTGATCATCTTGTGGTGAAATTTAGATGTTGTTGAGCCGTTGTTGGCTATGATCACCATTTTTGTGTTTTTGTGGATTTTTATTGTGTTGTGATTGGTGGTGTTGTTGGATTGGTCTATATTTGTTTTTGGTGGTGTTAATTGGTATTTATGCGTGATCGTGTTGTTGTATTGGGTGCGATTGTGTTCTTGGGAGAGTGTGTTAGCTTGTGTATATTTTTGTCGTCTTTTGTTTTTCTTGTGTTTGATTTTGTTTTCTTTATTTTTGTGTGTTGGTGATGACTCACGGCTCCCAATGAGGACATTGTGAGATTTAGGCGTGGGGGTGAGGTCATCTTCCCTTTTTCTTCTTATTTTTGTGAAAATTTTTCATTTTTGTATAAATTTTTCAATTTTTCTCCTTCTTGTATAAATTTTTCTTTTCCTTTTGAATTTAGGGGAGTTTTGTACTATTTTGATCAGCCTTGATCCCTGATACCTTGACTATTAGCTCGTATATAATGTGTATGATAGATATTCATCCCCAGTTTGTCATTTTAAGCCTCAGTTCTAACCCTAACAGTCTATTATAATTTTGTAATTCAGTCCTGATTTATGTATTGTCATCATCCTTCATTCTTAGTCTTCCATGATCGACTCTCCCACTGTCTACTACACAATTCCCTTTATATGTGTTGGCACCCCCTTTTTCAAAAACAAAAGCAAAAATAAACAAATCCAAGCGCTACTGGGTATATCCCTTTGAGGCGTAGCATGAGTTTGTATTGAAAAAAAATAATAATAATGGAAAAGAAAAGAAAAGAAAGTGGGAAATAAAAGAGTTGGAAATGACAAGTACCCCTTTGAGGCATGCGCTACTGCGTGTTACCCTTTAAGACAATACTACTATTAGGGAAGCTTGCTCTCCATGCTAGCCATTCAAAAAGGTAACTTGTGTCAACAGCGTGGAATTGAGTTTGGTTTTGGTAGGCTTAGTTTCAGGGTGATGATACACTTGCACACCAGGTACCAGGATGGATTCAATGTTCTCATGCGTCGTGGGATGAAAAGCTGATGTCTGAATGCCATTCTTTGGAATAATGTGTCCTAAAATGCATATAACGCTTGTGTACAGACTGATACTTAAGTTACTAGGGAGTTTTGGTTGATCCAAACGCGTACAGTTCACCCTAATGTATATATTTTGTTTTGTCATTTTCATTTTTCGATTTTGTTTCTCTTTTCTTTGTTTTTCCTTTTTGAGATTTTATGGGTATATCTTCTGCAAACCCTCACGAGACCTTACTCATCCACTTGGGGTAACCAATGGGTTTAAAGGGCTTGTTGCATACACTAAATGCAACCGTGATTCCTACGAAAGTGAGTTAGTTGTTTACTTTAGTTTTTCTTTTATTTTGCTCAAGGTCGATGTCTTCAGTGCACGTAGGCTTGTTCTCACCTGCAAGGGTTAATAATACATGGGCATGTGGTAATCCCCATTTCTGGAATTCAATAATATGTATATCTACAGATGTAACGGATGAGTATAGATTAGGAGGATTAAAATAAATGCAAATAAATGAAGCAATATTGAGATTTAATAATAGGCTAAATACATGACATGGGTAGATGACAACATTACCTGCAATGACTTTTCCAAAAAGATTTCTCTCTTTGAAGTCTTGTTTTAGCTCTTTTAGCCTCAAGCGAAATACTCGAGTAACAATGCCTGGTCGGTAATTCGCATATTGGCCTAGTTGTTGTGCCAGAGCTTCTTGGATTTATGGCCAATTAGGATTGCAGGTGAATGTGATAAAAAAACATCTCGATATCCTATTTGATTGCAGATGACCATTGCGTCCAAAAAATATTGTCTCATGTAACATGGCTCACCTGTGAATGATGCAGGTAGTATTAATATTTTTCCCACTGCATGAGCATTATTTTCACCAACAGTGATAGCATCTTGCAAGCCGCTGTATAATTCTGCTCGCAGTGTGCTTTGATGATTTCTGATATATAATAACCTCCAAACCTCAATCGCAGCATAATAATCCACAATAAATTGAAGGACCAATATGCCGCATCGAAGTAGAATGTCACCTTCATCAAGCCTATATTGTATGAGGAATGCATAAAATTCTCTCATTGTCACCATTACTCGATTACTGCTTGATCCCCCCACACATGAAATGTAAGCTGAAAAACCATCCGTTCCATAAGGAAATAGGAGTGGGTATTGAAGGGGCATATATGATGGTTGCGTTTCATATACTCGCTATAAATTTCCACCGATTTTTCGAATAATAATATCTCGATGCTCTTCAGCTCCAACGTCACCATCGACTATGAGAGCTGCAACTTCATCCGCAGTGGGTAGTGTGTGTTGTCTTTCAGGACGTGCTTTAATAATGCGAATGCTTAAATTAATGACATCATCTGCCTTGAAGATATCACGTGCATTGCGAAAAACCTTCACATGAGTGTTCGCAACATTAAGCATATGTTGTAAAGCCTGTAATGTTTCCTCATCAACTCCACACACACTTTGTTGACCATTTAAACCCTAACACCTATTTCGCACTTCGTCATGTGTGTCATAGATATATAGCTGACCAAATTTGGGTCGCTGGCCTTCTGCAGGGAGTAAGGAAACAATTCGATAGTAATTATTTCCACTTATGTTGAAGGAGTAAGGACCATGCCTATCTATTACAGAGTGGTCGATAGCTCCATCCATTGATGTGAATGATAATATGGAGTTATACATACTTATATTATCAAGAAAATTAGGTTGATTCAACAATGTGTTTAGCACTGGAGGAGGTGGGGGCAGTGGCGGCAACATAACACGTCCACTTTGACAACATATCATGAATCAAGGTTGGGACACACTACCTCTTGCAACTCTCTCATCCAACCACATGGACGCTCGACAGTGTCCACAAGAAACCAAAGTTCCTGTGAAATTCCAACAGCTGAAGAACCTTCTTGTAGGTGGAGTGCTACATGCAATTGCTAGTTGAATTTCTCTAGATTGTGACTCATAGCGTTCGCGCTCCGCAATGAATTGTGATTGTGTGTCATCTAGATTACGCCAAGTAAATAGCCTCCATCCTATGTTTTGTCATGCAACTCTAGCTCGAAGCCTATTTACAGTGCTCTCACCACTTCCACTTGGAGTTTCTATCACTACTTCAGGAAAATTATGTGCTTTATTAGGTAAAAGTTCACCATTTTATTGTTCAGTGAAGCAGATCTAGTTACATACATGGACTATTTAGTAACATATTTTCCCCCCATGCAATATGATTGTGTATAGAATTTTGAACGAATTTCAGGAGTGTTAAAAATTTTGATAATGTAAAGGGTATTTTTAATTTGCTTGGTCTGTAGATGTATCTAACTGTTTGTCAAAATGTGACTCCCACAGTATGATTATGTATAGAAGTTTTCTCGATTTTATAATCTTTTAGTTTCCATTGTGTTGCACATTATTTTTGGTGTATTTAATATTTAGGAAATGAACTATACAAAATATTGAGTATGTGACGAAAAATGTGCATTGGGGATAAAACCAAAGAAAAATTAGACTACCTCTTGTTTGACAAAGGACTTTTTAATCATTGAAGGAATTTTAGGAGTGTCACAAAGTGTGATAATATAAAGAGTGTATTTAATTTGATTGGTATGTAAATGTACCTCATTGTTTGTCAAAATATGACTCTTGTAGTATGATTTTGTTTGGAATTTTCCTCGATTTCATCTTCTTTTAGGTTCCATTGTGTTAGACATTATGTTTTGTGTATATAATATTTCGGAAAGGAATTATGCAAATTATTGAGAATACTGCCTCTTGTTTCACAAATGACTTATTATTCATTGAAGGAGTTTTAGGAGTGCCACAAAGTTTGATAATGTAAACCAAATGCGTGGTATAGTAATTATATACATATATTATTTACATTAAATATAGTAATTACTAATTATATACATATATTATTTACATCATAAATATTGTGATATTGTTTGTACGTGTAATTATTATTCTCTTTAATGGTGACTTTTAGGTTTTCCATCTTAACCAAAGGTACGTATAGTATGTATATCAAATCTTGGTTTTAATTTATGTGGAGATGTATACAATGGGTAATCTGTGTAGACAGGTGGAAGTTCTCGTGCTAATATTGATGTCTTTTTTGTGACGCATACCATACATCATATATTGGTAACAAATATGTGCATAATAGTACCCAAAATATTAACAAACAATATGTGCATATTATTCCCACAATGAAATTTTAAAGTAGTGGAATAGAAACAAAGAATGATATGCGAATGTAATGAATATACTACTATGACACACTGACCGCAACAAATATCAATATCAAGGGCAAGCCTGCAATAAATGATTGGAATTGAAGAATAGGCAAGAAAATTAGTTGGCTCGCTTATTCTTTACTGGGAGTATACCATAGATTAAGAATTAAAAGCGAACATCTTATAGAGGAAAAGTTTGGGTATGTAATCGATGATTTGCTACACTGTATGATTTTCCCTTATACAGTAACATACTTTTCCCTTATATAGTATAATTTTGTATAGATCTGTGAAGGAAGTTTAGGAGTGTCACAAAGCTTGATAATGTAAAGGGTGTTTTTAATTGGTTTTAATTTTTGAAGTAGATTATATATTAAGAATTAAAAGTAAACATCTTATAGTGGAAGAGATTTGGTATGCAGTGGATGAGTTGCTGCAATATCTCTTATGATGTATGGATTGAGGTTATGAAGGTTTAGTGCACATTATAGATAGAAAATGTAGTTATACCAAAAAAATGGAAAATTCTGAATGTATTCACATTTAAAGTACACACTACCGCACATATAAAGCATCAGAATTTGGAAGTATCTAGTGGTAATCACTAAGAAATGTATAAAAAAAATTAGACCCCACCATCCGTAGAATTTTTTCTTGAAAAGAAAACGATTGAAAATTATGATGATTTAAAACAGTGTATTCATGCTATATTTAGTCCACCATAAAACTATAGTAAACTGAATCAAATATAGCCATATTAAGCTATAAATCATTGGCTTAATTAATTAAACAAAAATAAAGAAGTTGCTAAAAAAATTAATAAATATTAGTTTTATGAGGTCATTTTTGAATATTTGAATAATTTAAGTGACTTTTCTATTGGTTTGGGCAATTTTATATAATTTTAATGCAATTTTTACTTGGAAAAGTTTCATGATAGGTTTTGGATCTTTGGAAGTATTTAGTGCTAATCAATAAGCTACTAAAAAGGGTAGTCCGGTGCACGAGCATCCTGCGTTTATGTGGGGTCCGGGGAAGGGCCGCACCCCAAGGGGTGAATTGTAGGCAGCCTAACCTGACTTTGTCAGTGGCTGATTATAATCTACACGTGGTGGAGTTTAATTTTTCTTTTTTAGTAGCTTATTGTAATAAGCTACTAAAAAAGAAAAATTAAACTCCACCACGCGTAGATTTTTCTGTTGAAAAAAAAATGATTGAAAATTATGATGATTAGAAACAACTTATTCATGCTATATTTAATGCAGCATCTATCTATACTAAAATGAATCAAATAATGCGATTTATTAATCCAAACTTCAAAAGGAGTTATGGCTTTGAACCTTTCAATAATCTAGGGTCATTTTATAGTGCATATTTTATGCAAATTCAAATGATATTGGGCCTCAAAAATACAAATACATAAAATTCAAGTCCACTAAAAGCATTTAAAAGTTGACATAATTTAAAAATACAATGTACTCGCTACAGAATTGGAAATAAATATATACAAAGTTGATAGGATTGTGGATTATTAATGTCCAAATTTTGCTATGTGTTTGGTCTGGGGGAGGGTGGTATTAAATTTTATTGGGCCCAACCACCAAAGTACAAAAATGAAAATCGACTTGTATGGACAACAGTATAATGACTCCCTGCCGAGACTCCCTCCTCGCATATGGATTTTGGTATAATAATTCAACTTGCATCGGGCCCCATTTATTCAACAAAGGTCTAGTTTCATAATACACAAATTTGAAGACATTTACCAAATGGAAGAAGTAGAAGATGATAATGGTAGCCAACTTATGGGGTGGAAATTATGTATTAAAATGATCAAAGCTATGTGCATAGTCATCATAGTGATCGAACTCATCCAAGTGCAGAAATGTACGTGCATAATATTCTCACAAGAAAATTTTAATGCAAAGCAATTGAAAAATTAATATGATATGCACACATAATGAAGATGATAATATGAGAGACTAACCTCAACGAATATGAATATGAAGGGCAGATTTGCAGGAAAAAGCTGCAATTGAAGATTAGGGGGAAAAATTAGTTGGCTCCCTTAATGCTTATTGGGAGCAAACTATAGTTTAATAATATAAAATGAAAATGTGTGAAAGTAGGATATCAATAGTTGCGTGTGAGAAATTCTAAGTGTATTTGCATATGTTGCCTGGAAGTGGGATTTGGATTGGAAATATGAAATGGAGATCTCTACATGTTCCCTAACAAATTAACAATTACTCCCAAAGAGTAAAAGTGGGCTCAATAAATCATGTTATAAATAACTAGGGCAGCCCGGTGCACAAGCATTCCGCGTTCACGCAAGATCCGGGGAAGGGCCGCACCCCAAGGGGTGAGTTGTAGGCAGCCTAACCTGACTTTGTCAGTGGCTGATTTCACGACTCGAACCCGTGACCTTTTGGTCACACGGAGACAACCTTACCGTTGCTCCAAGGCTCCCCTTCGATGCTATAAATAAATAAATAAATTGCAAAAACCAAATTCAAGGTAGTGCATCATGAAACATAGTTAAAATCGCAAATAGTGTAAAAGTGGAATCAAAAATTTTGAACATTCACATGACTCTCCACCATCACATTATTCTATAACGCAGATCCCGTCGCCCAAAAAAAGTATATCAGGTGTAAAGATGAATAGAAAGAATAATGTTATTATCGAATGCGAAGTACTACAGAAGCAACTGTAATGGAGAAAGGACTAAATTAAGTACATGGTAAAGCCCGTTGTCCACCTTCATGAATATGTAATATATGTGCACCATCACAAAATTGTCTAACAAAATAAGAGAACTTATTAGTATTTTAAAATTACCCCCAAAATCATGCAAATTATATGCTTTTAAAGAACTTATCTGTATTTTTAAATTTAGCCCCAAAATCATGCAAATTATATTCTTTTCTCAAATTTATAAATTTGAAGTGGCATATATATTAATTTATGTTAGTTTTCTTAAATCCATGCCTTGTTTTCATCCCCCCTCCAAAAAAACTAAATTCCCTCTGCCCCCAAAAGAAACACTAACTAATGTCCATCGAAATAAGTAAGCTTCCTGATTCCATTGACTGAAATTTATAATAATATTTACACAATCCTGTATGAATTGCCTATAATTTATTCTTGTATGTAGCATATATGTTGCGATTGTAATTAATTACATGTGTTTGTAATTGGGTTGGACGTATGGAATGGAGATCTCTATATGTGCACTCACAGTTGAACAATTACTCTCAGATAGTAAAAGCTGACTGAATATATTCTGCTATAAATAAACAATTAGCAAAGACAGATCTAGCGGCCGGAAATATAAAATGTAGATTATTTTAAAATACTACAATGCATTGGAAATAATAAATGTCTAGAAGCCACAATTATTCTGGATAAAATGGTATTGAAACATATTTGAAACAAAGCATGACGATATGTTCAATGTAGGAGCATTAAGAAGAGGTTTTGGGTTTTTAAGTATGAAGATATGTTCAGGGAAGGGTTTTTGTTTCTTTTTTTTAAAAAGAAAAATGAGTATTTGAAGTGAGATTGATGAGATGATAAATTGGTGTTGACAGTCAATTATACAATTAGTAATTAATTTTCATTGGGATAGTTAACTTTTACACCCGCATCTGTTAGAGTCCAAATAAAATTGTAAATTAGACCTCCCTCATGAGAACCAAGCATCCAACCACTATAGCCTTAGAGAAACCTGAGTTACATTGAAATGAACATAACTTTAAAGCAAACGATTTAAAATGAAAAGGAATGTGAGAGAATAGGAGATTATAAATTGGTATTGACTGTGACTTATTCTAATTAGTAATTAACTTCCTTTGGGGTAGGTAGCTTTTACACACATAGACACACAGAGTCTAGGTGAAATTGTAACGTGGGCCTCCCTCATGAGAACCAAGCTTCCACCTACTATAGCCCTAAAGAGGCCTAATTTCAATAAAAGCAATTTACAACATTACCAATTTCAATAGAAGCAACCCTAAATCAAAGAGGGGGGGAACCTACATTAAACTATTCAATGACCAAGCTATACTCCAACAATAAAATGCAAAAATCTATGACTGACACAAACAAAAGAACCCAAATTGCAAACAAAAGTCACCATATACATTATTGGTAAAGCTTACAGTGTCCACAGTCATCACAAGATGGGCTGAATCAATTGACTATTACACTGAATAAGCAGTTTTGTACCCCCAACAAGCCCCTCCCAGAGATTTTCATGAAGCAAACACTAATGAAGAACCAAGAACCAACAAATTTGACCAATTTAAAATAGGAAAAATGCTAATAAAAAAAGAAAGCAAAATCCATCAAGAACATACAAATAAGTGGCATACAAAATAACTTCTCTCGACACCTTCATACTCTTGGAACCTCAACAAATCATCAGTATCAATACAGATTATGGATAAGCTACATCAGTACCAATTAGAACAGAAGCAACCCAAACACAGAGCGGAGGACCTGCATTGCACTAATCAATAACCAAGCTAAACTCTAACAATAAAATCCAAACATCCGTGACTCAAACAAAGAAAAGAACCTAAATTGCAAACAAAAGTCACCATATACATTCTGCCTATTATGCACAAAGGAAAAAAAAAAAAAAGAAAAGGTGACCCACTTTAATTCCCTCAAACGGGAATAAATTGAAGCCCATCAAATAACCATTTCCCTCAAAAGAACAAACCCATAATCAAGAATTCACATATTTAATCAAATCAAAAAATCAACATCAGAAGCAAAAGGCATAAAACAAAACCCAATCCGAATAGGATTTTACATTAGCAATTAGCCCACCGCGAAGAGACCACAAATTCTGGAAGACCAATACCTAATGTTGGACGAGATCAAGGTGGAAATACAGGTTGAAGAAGATTAGCTCCAATGTAGCCTGCACCAAAAAAGTACAGAACATCATACAATGAATAAAATTTAGAAATTTACCTAGGAAAATCCACAACTTTTTACATGATTGACAATGCATAAATCCAAAGGAGTAAGGTTTTTTCAATGTAATTATGTGTACCCGGAAAGATCACAACGCTTGGAAAATATGACTTTAATAACCCAATTGATGAGTTAGGTATGGGGTAGGAAATGGAAGAGAGGGTTGGTAGTGTTGTGAGAGCAAAAAAACAATGACGTATGAGGAGATAACAGTGAGTTGGGAGTAGTTTCTGTTTTGTGAGTGAGAAGGGGCGACGTGGGCGGCAAGTTTGTAGGACATAGGATTTTGGTGGATATATTATTAGATTTATTTTTTAAAAAAATTAAAGTCAATTGTATATTAGGTTCAACCCCATAACAGAAGAATGAAAACCCTCATCATGTTAGTTTCAGATTTCACATAATAAAATTCTTAAGAATCTAAACAGATAAAATGAAACCTTACCTTGGCTACAGGGCCCATCATGATACCAACCCAAAGGTCCTCTCAGCAATAGGGCCAGGTGTAAGGTTGTCAGGCCACTATCTGGACATCGGTGAAGTCCAAGGTCTTCATGGCAGAGAAGGAGGTCCAACATCCAAGTGAATTGGGTGAGCCTGCAGGAGAGGTTCGATAAAATGAATAAGCAATTGGAAAACCTAAGAAATCGAACCATTGATGACCAAAAAGTACGATATTAACATGCTTCACCACAGTATCAAAATCAAAACCAAAGAAGATAGCACAAGAACAGGGGTGAAAACTCAAAATCCCCCTCCTCCCCTGATTTAAGAAGGGGGCTATTATGGGTAAGAGTGCTTAGTTTTCTGTCGCTTGTGGGCATTCTGTATAAGGCGTGAGGGCAACATAGGAGACGCATAATTTGTTAATCTACCGAATCAGACGCATAAGTTGCATTGTGATCATGCTTGCCTTTGCTTGACTTGTGACGAACCTCTTTCACACCTGAGATATATGCAGGTGCAAATATTCATTCTTGTACCATCAATATTTGAGCCATTTGGTGTAACACAACTTGTTGCTGTGAGATATGGCTCAATACCACTTGTTCGTAAAACTGGAGGTACTGGACGCACCTGCATTACTTTATCATCAGAGTGAATTATTCATCAAATGCCAAACTAAACCAATGCCACGAGTTCTGCGAAACTGTACCAAATGAAACTCAAAATCAAGCCCAAAAAGTGAAAGATTTCAAGCTCAAATATCTGAAACTATACCAAATGAAAATCAATTACATAACATTTGCACTATAATTTGGATCTGAAATCGAAATAAACAGGGGAAGATGAAGATGAAAATCAAAATCTGAAATCCAAAATCCCAGAGTACTCTAATCTACGCTAAGCTAAGGTTTCTCTTCTAGCCGCTGCATGTGTAACACTCCGAAATTTTTAGTTACTAATTTTGATTCAAGTGTGAATTCCTGATTAATGTGTATGTATTTTATATATTAAGTTAATATGATTTTGTTTTGGGAATAATTTGTTGAGTGAGTATATTACTAAGGATTTGTCTCAAAAAAAAAAAAA
>NCQV01048531.1:0-11892 GCA_002740545.1 Lophocereus schottii
TCTCTTCCATTTGAATAATCCGGTTTTTAAAAAGAAGTAAGAGATTTTAGAGCTGTATTTCAAAAAGAAAAACTGTGAGAGGATTGTGCTTAAATTGAGCTTTCAATACATTGGCATAATAGGACTTCATTGTACCTTACATCAGCTTAAGTCAGAAGCACCCCAATAAGGTGTTTCGTACCCCTGTTTTCAGAACAGAAAGTGAGTGAGTGTGTCCTCAGTCATGTGGACTTTGGACGTGTCCTATCTGGTGAGATTGGACGTGGTGTAACCTGTCTTAGGGAAGAAGGTTACGTGGGTTACAAGTTGTAACAAGGAGTGTTACTTTTGTAACGTTTTCAGCCCGTTAGTGAAGTGGTTAAATCCTACACGAGGTAGGTCGTGGTTTTTCATACCTTAGTTGGGCTAAAGGTGTTTTCTACGTAAACTGTGTGTGCTTTATTTTCGCATTCATTACCTTGAATTTCGCTACTCAATCAATTGAGAACAACTACTACAAATAAGCCTTAAGGTTGTTTGTGATTTACAAACAATCTCTGCAATCAAGTGCTACGGTTGTTTGTTAGTGATTAGGCAAAAATCAACCACCACAATTCACGCCCCTCTTGTGGTTGTGCACTCTTGGAATTCAACACCATTGTTCACTAAATAGCTGTTCGAGAAGTCATTTAAGTGACAGTTGATAGCTTTCCAAACCGATATAGCATGCCCAAGAATAAGTGCTTTTGAAACTTGATCAGACTATGGAGAAAAAAGGTAGCCCTGTGAGTGATACTGTCACAAACCACTCATCCTCATACAAAACACACAAGGAACTCATGAATGCCTAGTACGACCTGAAAAAAATATACAAACCTACTATCTAACCCCACACTCTCACTACAGGGAATTCCTATGTCTAAAGATTTTAGACTCTCCCTTGGGGTGAGTGCCGCCAAAGGAAGCCACTAGGTCGAACCTAGAACTCTGATATTACTTTATGATGCCTGGAAAATTCTAATCCATTCTATTACTAACATTTAGCATATTTGATAGAGGGGATAATAACCTAATGGCATCACTACCATATTTCATTAACAAATACAAGGCAAAATGGAAATTCATTGAAATAAGCCAAAAATATAATCCAAAGTCAATAGTTAAATGTTAATCGTCAAAAGTCATTAAACTACAAGTCTAATGTTTATTTGCACTAAGAAACATTTATCTAAAACTTCTTCATGGACTCGCTCACATGCCATCCCCATCTAGCACATTGATACCTGAAAACAAAACATTTCAAACCGTGAGACAGAGCTCAATAATGTCTAACCCTAACCATAAAACACTTAAATTCATTTCAAACATTTTGTGGTAAAGGGGGAAATATTCAAGTAGTTCAAAACATGATTGATTCCCAGCTAATTTAGGCTTAAACTTCAATTCTTAACCATTAATAAAACCAGAAGCATACTTGAGTTAATGGAGAGAGAATCCACGAGTCCATGGGTTACCAAAACCCCAACAACTTCATGAGTTAGCAGAACCCGAACAACATTATGGGCTACTAGAACCTGAATAATAGCATGATATAACAAGGGGAGACCACTAGTCTCCATATCAAGGTAAACATACCTTGATCTTGGGAGGCACTCTCCTGCCAATGCGCCTTCATATTTCACTTTAACCTTTAGTATTTTATGAATAGGTTTGTTTGGCTCGCCATAAACCCAACCAACTACAATTGAAAGTTCTATTAACTTAGCGAAACTACCTTAAAACGTGAACTATTTAAGAAAAAATATTCAATCACAACACCATATTACATGTTCAGAAATTTATAAAATTACATGTCGTAGTTCACATTTTACACATAAGGTTCTCTAAGCATACAATGTCACATTGCAATTCATAAACATCCAAAACCATTTTAAAAGAGAAACCAGGGAGAGTTAAGGCGTAGACATTATCTCAAGGAAGCATAAGTGAGCTAGCTTGAGCTCGAACCTAAGGTATTGGTAAACGATAAAATAGAAAGTCACAACATGGACTAACATGAAGGAGTCCTTGTCCCGAAAACCAATATTTTTCAACCCCAAAAGTCAAGCAAGGAATATGAATATGACTAATACCCCTAGATACTAATTTTAAGAACCCAAGAAAGTTTTAAAAGCTCAGTTACTCAATAAAGCAAATTGAAACTTAGACCCATTGGGGTTTGAGAGTAGTTTCAATTCGATTTTCTACCCTATTTTAAAGATGCTTTAATGTGACCTAGGACAAATCATATTGAGGTGTTTAAACATAATATTGGAAGATATTTTTGCCTACTGCAACTTTTTTTATGAGCATTTACAAGCAACCATAGCAACAGCCTCAAAAACTCACATCTCTCCCCCCAGCCAGTTTTAGGTCAAAATTCCACAATCTTGGGAGAAAATTTATTTCTCACCCGTTTAAACCCAAAATTAGTGATTCCCAGAAAAATAAACTCATAGATCTGCATGCATGCGATTTTCATGATTTTTGTCCTAGTACATAAATGTAGTTTACTCCGTAAAATTGAATTATTATAGGTCTAATTTCTGCCCTTGACTAAACATATAATTCATGCATGAAATCATGATACCCATTCAAGTTAACTCACTAAAATCAATCCAAGATCATCCTTAACCATCAGTGTTAACTCTAAAACCAATAAAAACTTATCCAGGCCCCTTCAAGAGAAATTTTTGAAGAGAAAATTTCAGTTTTACCCTGAAGATGGGAGTGAAGGGCAAGGTGCTTATAAGGGCAATTTCAAACGACTCAAAAGTATGAGAATTTGATTCCAAACATGAAAATGAATTAATTAGAGTCTAGTGAATCAAACTTAATTACTGTAAAAATTCCTTCTTTACATGTATAAAATTTTTTAAACTGATATTAACAAAACTCTAAAGCTTATCACCAAAAACCCAAATGGAAGGAGGAGGGTTGCTTTATGGGTGGTCGTGGTGGTGTGGTTGTGGTTGTGGTTGCAGTGGAGGAAGGAGCAGTGAGAGAGAAAGGGAGACCTGAGAGTGTGATGGGGGAAGGGTGCGGCCCTATTCACGTTTAAAAAAACTATGGATTTTTTTAATAAATTTGGCTATCAAAGGAGGGAAAGAGAGGGAATTTAGGGCTAAGGTTTGAAAATTTAATTATTTAGATATTTTTAATATAAGTACCCCAAAATAATACATAATTAATTTTTTTTTTAGAATTTGATCTCGAGAGAGAACTCCTAGTGATTAAATCAAAACTTTATCAATAAAATTAATATTTTGAAAGTTAGAATTTTTATTTTGTAAACAAGTAATATCAAATTTTAAACTTGGAAACTTGGAATTAATTTCTTTCTTTAAAAGCTTGGAGGCCTTGGTCCAGGGCTCTAACTACATGAAGGCCCAACGCTAATACTATATGCAAGCTTAAGAAACTAAACGATTGATTGTCGAAATAAAGAACGATCGCCTTAATTTTTTTTTAGGATTATAAATATGATTTTTCAAGTTTTTACAACCATAGTAAAAAGAAAGTGGTTTAGCGCTGATCTTCGTTGAGCCTAATATCTATGGGAAGTCGACATATATTACACTGAAACAAAATTGAATCAAGCAAAATGCATTCCAATAATCACCAAAGGTATAGATTTCATGATTACAACATGTATTGAGCTCCAAACAAAGAAAGGAGTAAGCATGAACAAACCCTAAGCCTAGCATTAAAGTCAAAAATTAGATTTTCAAACCCTCAGCAAATTTCAATTAACTTTCACCAAACATACACATTACATAAAATTTTACAGGATCTAACTTAAAGCAGTTTCCTACTATAATATTCAAGTGAGAATAGCTCAACAATTGCTTATAATGGCTCAAAACGTGAGGTTTCACATCAAAATCACAAACAATAAAATTTTCACCAAATACTCATGAAACTAAGCATAATTTGAAATAAATACATGAAAAATTGAGTTTAAGGAGCAAGACGTACCTTAATTCAACTCCTTTCAAGCTTGATTTGATTAATAAGGGAAGTTTCAAGAGGGAGTGATTGAAAATGGGGATGAGGGTTGCGTTAATCGTGTTTCTTATTGCACCTCTTTACATTGCTAGTCCTAGCATTCTGTAATGGGATTTGTCCTTGATCCCATGCCCTATCACAGAAACTAATTTCCATAAGAAGGCGAGAGACCGCTAGCCTGTTCCTCTCAGCATGCCAATGCTACTGTCTATGGAACTAACAATGATATAGCATTTCTCTAAACATTTTCTTTGGCTATAGTAACTATAAATTCCTTTATATCCTCAAGGTGGGCTATAATGCCTGCAAATTTCTTTAGATCCTTTGGGTCAGCCACAATGACTCTAGATTTCTTCCTATCCTCAGCGTGGCCAATAATAGGCCCATATTGCTTTTCGTCCTTCCGGTTGTGCTACAATAAATTCCGAAATTCTCCTTACCCATGAGGCAGATCACATTATCTTCAAAATTTCCCCTTATCCTCAGGGTAGGTCATAAGAACCCACAAAATTCTCTGCTTAAACTTTTCCACTTGATTGCTCTTATCATCATTTGCATTCATCTCTAAATGCATTGGTTATACAGGGCGATTGCATAAATCTTGCATGACTTCACATACTTTGCCCCTCGACCAAAGTGGGGCCTTCTTCAAACCTATAGCTAATGTACATTGCATGATATCACAGCTACCACATGACAAAACCTACTTTTCCACACCGGTGGAAAAGCATTTCATTCCCATGATGCTTGAGGGTAACTCCTACACAAAATCATTATAAAAAGTTATTTCAAAATTGTCTTCTCTGTCTTCTATCTAAAAGTTTGGAAGTCTATGAATGAGGATTGAAAAAGGGTGCAAAACATATTTGTAGTGACGATTGCAGGTATAGGCCTCAAACTTAGGACCTTGTGGTTATAATAGTAGGGGATAGACCAATGGGATGACACACTAGCTCCTAATCATACTTGCTTAAGCTTATTGCTGGTCCTGGCTCACTATAGGAAGTAGTCTAGGAGATAGGATATTGCATGCCATCTACCCAACGTCACTAAGGTATATTAATAACAAGGTGCTCACCCTTCTGTTTTGGAGGTACTCTAAGGTGACTGAGGAAGACCTCGTTCTATGTCTAGCTTATGGAATATGATTTTTGCATAATCTATAAAGCTTAGAGGGGTTTATACACCCCTCACCACTATAAAAGGAGCTTCTCATGCTTCCTCAAAGGACACATACCGATGTAGGATGGTCTAAGAGCAATTCTCACATCAAGAAAATTCACGCAAGAACTTTCAAAACTCCATATTTCAATTCATTCAAGCATGTCTTTCATCAATGCATGAGGGGGTTTATATAGGAATCAATACAATAAAAAAAGGAATAAAAAATATATTCAAAGATTATGATAACTAAAAACAAGCTAAGAGATAAGAAAGTTTTTATCCTAAAACAGAATCCCTAGATTACGAAATCTCCTATTCTTCCTAGAATACACGCCGTCATAGAATTGTTTAGGAGATACTGCATCATTCACCCCTAACGAAAAAGAACTCGACTATGACAAGTTGTCTTAGAGGTACCACTCTAAAATAGTTAGATTCAGATCACAGAACTCGTCTTCAGTAATCCAAGGAACATTTGACTAGGTTTGTCCTAACCATTGCACAAAGAAGTGTCAAAACCCACCAAGCCTTGATGTTGGTCTGTTGCTATGGCAATGATTGGAGCCTAGGGATCAAAGTGCCTATAGAAACCCCAATAGGAAGACCAGGTGGTTCAAAAGTACCTTGACAGAGAGTGAGATCCTCCACATTGAAAATAAGACTAATGCCTAAACAGCCAAGGAGGTTAAGTACATATGCATTAGGCCCCAACTTCGAGGGATCTAGTAAGGCCCTATGGCATGAGCTTGAAGCTTTTTGAGGGAGTTTTTGGGTAATTGTCTAGGTCAAATCCGAGCATAACAAAATCTCCCACTTCAAAATTCATAGCTTTGTGATGTATGTCAGCTGAATGCTTATAACTATCATTGCTCAAAGAAATATTGCGTCGCATTTTAACATGGAAATCACGAATATGTTATCCAAATGTGGATGCAAGTTGTGACACTTAGGCATCAGGTGGAAGGGGAATAAGGTCAGTAGGGTTACAAGGGGAGTAACCATGGACATCAAAAGGACTCTTACTTCTAGAGCCATTGATCGCATTGTTATATGTAAATTCAATAAGGGTAAAGCCAAATCCCAAGTGCCTGGTTTATGCCCCACAGTGCATCTAAGAAACTCCTAAAGACTATAATTAATAACCTCAGTTTGCCCATCTGTTTGAAAGTGAAATGCATTAAAAAATTTCAGAGTGGTACCACACAATCTCCGAAAGATCGTTCAAAAATAGCTTATAAACTTGACATCCCTATTAGACACGATGGAAGTCGAAAGACCATACAACTTAACAACCTCTTGAAAGACTAACTTAGCAATATGTGAAGTATCATTAATATTGTTGTAGAGGATAAAGTGGGTAGTCATGTTACGAAACCTATAAACCACAACCAAGATTGAATCAAGAGCACGAGACCCTGTAGGAAAACCTAAAACAAAGTCCACATTGTTGTCCTTCCAAGGCACATATTGGATCGAAAGAGGAGTGCAAAGTCTAGTATTATACCTCTTGGTCTTAGCTAACTAACACGTGCAGCACTGAGACACAGTGCGATACACATCTCTTTTGAGAGAATGCCAATAGAAGTTATATGCAACCAAATCAATGGTCCTATCTTTATCCAAGTGGCCAGCTAATCCTTCATCATACATATCCAAAACTAAGAAGGCTCAGAACAACGTCTTCGGAATGCATAACTTAGACCCTCAAAATAGGAAACCGTCATGAATGAAAAAATCAACATGATGGTCGCGATTTCCTGCTAAAAGCTCTGAGTAAATCAATAAAAAGGCAGGATAGAAGGTGTAAGTGCCTTTGACCTTGTTAAACCCGAGAACCACAACCTCCATTGTCTGTAAGAGGTAACTAATGCAGCTGAGGGCATCAACCACCTTGTTCTCAACACCAGATTTATGGTTAAGGGCAAAGGAATACTCACTAATATACTCAACCCACTTAGCATCCTTAGGATTGATACTAGACTGAGAATTCCAGTGCTTAAGGGCTTTATGATCTGAATATACAACAAATTCATTAGGATGAAGGTAATATCGCCAATGACAAGGGACTGAAGCGGAGCATGTAACTCTTTCTCATAGGTGGTGTACTTGATCTGCCTAGATTCACTGAGCTTTTTGCTAAAGAATGCTATGGGATGTCCCTCCCGACTTAACACTTCACCAATGTCATATTCGAAGGCATCATAAGCAACCTTAAAAACCTTACTAAAGTCAGGATGCCTAAGGACTGACCAAATGACGTCATGTCCTTAATCTCCTTAAACACAGTTACCGCTTTAGGAGTCCACTAAAATGGACCTTTCTTCAAGTAATCTATAATAGGTGCCATAGTAGAGCTGAAATGTCTAATGGACCTCCTGTAAAAGAAGGTAAGACCAGAAAAACTCCTAACCTCAGTAAGGATCTTGGGTTTAGGCCATTCTCTCATGGCTTTAAGAGATACCTTTAGCAGACACAATGAACCCTAAAAGGAGGACTTGAGATTGAATGAATATACACTTCTTTAGATTAGCAAAGAGCTTGGCTTCTCTAATTATGAAAAAGAGTTGCTTGAGATGGTCACCATGATTTGCTCTAGATTTCCTATACGCCAAGATGTTATCAAAATATACAACTATGAATTTTCCCATTAATAGCTAAAGAACATGAGTCATGAGTCTCATAATGGTACTGGGACAGTGGATAGTCCAAGAGGCATAGGCATGCATTCTAAATAAGCAATCTTGGATCTTAAAGGCAGTCTTTCATTAATCTCCCTATCTAATATGGACCTGGTGATAACTACTATGCAAGTCTATCTTAGAGAATTAGCTAACTTCAGTAAGACAGTCAAGCATGTCCTCTAGCCTCAGAATAGGAAATCTATACTTAACTATTATCTTATTAATGACTTTACTATTCACACAAGATCCATCCTTCTTAGGGATAAGGAGGGTAAGGACCGCATCAGGACTAATGCTATGGTGAACAAAACTCTTAGACATAGTTCCTAAATTGCTTATTTTAAATTCTGCTCACTCAATATAATTCAACCTATAATGAGGAAGGTTGGGAAGTTAGGAACCAAAACCTATAATGAGGAAGGTTAGGGAGTTAAGAACTGAAAACTAAGTTGATAGCATGTTGTATATCACAAAGGAAAGCTCACTCACAAGGAAGCTCCTCGGGAATAACATCAGTAAATTCTTTGAGTAGGTTATCAATCTCAGCTGGGAGGTCCTAGAAGACAGGTCACTTGAAGGGACGTGAGGAAAGACAATAGAGTCTAAGGTTAGCTCCCTAGCTAAGATTATTAGGATGAACTTGTTAGAGTTTCCCAGTCTTTTAAAAGGTCTAGAGTGAATGAGGGAAATAGTTCCTCTGAGTGGAGTAGACACATTGTTCGGAGAGGGCAAGGTCAGGAAAGAATTGGGACTTGGGGAACACAACAACTCTCTAGGTCGACAAAGGTTAAGAGTGATGTTCTTATTCATGTACCTAAAGGTATAAGTGTTCTCCCTCGTATTATATGAGACCTTATGATCATAAAGCCAAGGATGACTTAGGAGGATGTGGGCAACATCCATCAGGAGGATATCACATAAAACGTCATCCTTATAACTAGAAATCTGGATCAGAATCTTACATTTATAGGTAACTGCGAGGTTGGTCTTGTTAACCTATGCTACTTTGAAAGGGTAGGATTGAGGCTCTACCATTAGGTGGTAACACTTTATAGCAATGTCAACAATAACATTCATAGTACTGACACCTTCTATAACCATTTTTATAAGAGTTTTCCCACACCTAATAAGAGTATAAAAAATAGTGGTATGCTTCCACTCATAGTTCATGAGTGGATTGGCCAACAGACATCTAACAACTCCAAGATGTGCATAATGGAGAAGGCTATTTTCAATATCAATAAGATCTTCAAAGCCTCCCTTAGGGTTAACAACTTCTTCCTTAAGTTCGAGCAGTTTAAATGAGTCAAGCTCTATTGCTAGGGTATGATAACAGCACTCAGAAGCATAATGACCTCTCGCGTGATAGTAAAAACATTAGACTGGGTTATAGGATATACTAGAGGAAATGTGGGGCTAGTCTAGGTGGGATTTAAGGGTTATACCTCTTAGAAATTGACGCACTCGTAGAAGATTAAGGGTCTTAATGGTAGGAGCAGCACATCGCACAGGGCAAATGATGAGGGATGGAATCCTCAAACTCCCAAGATCATACAAGGAGATTAATCACTCCAAAGGATGCTTCTTTTAAATTCAATCTTAAGCAATCAATAAGATTGTGAGTTTTGACTTAAAGATAAGGCCCAAACAGATAAATAAACACACATCCCACTAAGTTCCTCTCTTAAAGGCTCATAGCCACCCAAGAAGAATTCTAAAGGAAAAACTCAAAACTTTCCACCAAATTCCTCTTCTAAAGGCCATTAGCCACTAAAGAAGAATCCTAAAAGAAAGACTCCACTCACCACTCTTAATTAATGAAACAGCCTAACACTAAATTATATTTATTTATTTAATTAAGCTATGTCATTATTTTACTCGCATTTAATTATCGCATTTAAACATCCGGATCAGGAAAGTCTCATTTGGGCCCCACTTTGCAATTCAGGTTTTTATTATCGTAAAATTTTGTGAGAATCAATAACTGGCCCTGATAAATGTGCATTAAAAGATTAAATTATTTTTCATAACGACCCTAAAATTTAATTTTGAGCTACGAGCAATTTCAATTGCATAAAGTGTATTTTTCGTCCCAAACTCATTTAGGCCCAATTTCGGGCCAACAAGCTATTACTTCATTTTACTTGACTAAGCACCATTGAATGTGTTTAATTTCCATTGGCCTAAGTTACTTTAGGTAGATATAAAACTCAACGAAGCAAAATTAGATCATTTTCATCCAAGTAAAAGACTCAAGCAAGCAGCACTCCTTTCTCTCTCCTTCCAGCCGTGCTACCCTCTTTAGTTGCTATTATCCAAGCCTGTTTTAGCTAGCTTCTATCACCCAGCCATCGACAACCCCTCCTAGCCATGACCCATACTTCTATAAGCATCCAACCTCACTGATATCTCCTTGCTCAAGCATCAAAGTGAGTAAAACCCTAACCCTATCTTGTTGATTTTGATTGCATATTGGTTTTGAATCTTATTTTTGTTATTTTTGATTGTTGATCACATTCTTTTGATAGAAAAAGAGTTAGTTAGATGTTTTAATTGATTGGTTAATCTTGAAAGCAAGTAAAGATTGAGGTTGTTCATGATCATGCAAGCTTAAGTTAAAATTATGTTTATGAATTATTTTGTATTTGATTTGGTAATCTTTAGCCTTATAAAGGATTATGGTGTTGTTGGTGTGGTTTTGGATAAAATAAAGGTGAATCTAAGTTGGTCATAAGCTAGGGTTTTAATGATTATGCATGGTTTAACTTACTCTTGGTATAAAGCATGTTATTTGTATGTACTTGGATGAGAAATGAATCTTTGATGTGTCATTTAATTTGGAAAATGACTTGGTGTGATTCTTACAAATGGAAAAGTTCCAAATTGATTATAAGAGGTCATTTTGGCCATTTATGCAAATAAGTAAACTTATGGATGTGTTTTGAGTGATTTTGAAAAAGAAGAATTGAAAATTAGATGCGTAACATGGCTATGCATGGTGATGTTATGGAACAAATCATGGTTTCAAAATTTTAAAGAGAGTGATTTTAGAGGGAAATTATGTGGAAAAGAAGGGTTGAGAACATAGGCAGTAGGTTGTGATTAGACCTGAAACAGGGGTCTCTTTACAAACAAACTGGTATTGTTTGGATCATTAGAAAATTATTATTTTTGATATATAGATAGGTCAATTAGTTATCTTTCAAATTGCTTTTGGATCACGTTAATCCGAGTTTTGTGGAAAAAAACTATGGCCGTTTTGCTAAGATAGCACAGGATAGACCGAGGCTGCGTGCAGTTGTGTTCTGGCCCAATTTTAAGAACCCTATTATGGGAATTATGTTTTTCCCTATGGATGAAAGTTTTGAGGGACTTTGTAATCTTTCCATATAGGGGATTTAGGTCTCAAGTTGAGGTCGGGAGTTTAAGTTATGAATTATTTACTTTTGCATCTTCTAAGCTTTTACCCTTTGAACTAAATTATCAAATATGAGAATACATTTTACATTTGCTAAGTGCATATACATGTAATGACATTTTTGAATAGAATTAGGGCCTAATATATTGTTTCTTCGGCTTTTTGTGTATAACATTACTCTGTGATATTTAAAATTTTCATGTATATTCATTGTCTATATCTTTAGAAATCAGCACGCATTTATTAACATTGTAATGTTTTGGTAAGTACATCAATGAATCAATTTAATCAATGATTTATCACATAGATAGTAACCCCATCTGTAATCAATTATACAGCATTGCATTTAAGTACCCGCGCGGCCTCTGGCCAGGTCCCCCGATCTACCTGGTAGATCATAACAACATCAGGGATTTACTGCCAGATAATAATTAGCAATGCAGTTTTATATTTAAGTCATTTCCTGTTTTAAACTTAACTGAATTGCACAGTAGGCCGAATCAGTATTTTTATGATTATTTAACAATACAGGAATGCATATGCTAAGTTTCGGCTCACATTTTGAAATGTTTGCTGTGTTTTGTTTTACGTACGTGCTCAATG
>NCQV01048535.1:0-13053 GCA_002740545.1 Lophocereus schottii
ACTCCAACATAATCCATCAACTAGATGATCCTTAATACCATAAAAACCAACATAGTCCATCACTAAAACAAAAACCAACAAGATCAATAATCAAAAACAAAAATCAGCATAGGGGTGAAAAGAAAACTCACTTTGTGATTGAAAAAGTGGTAGAAATGATTCTTGACGCTTATGGAAGTGAAAGGGGTGTTTGGGGTGGTGAGTGTGGGTTGTTTTGTGGGTTTTGGTGGTTGAAAGGTGGCTCGGAAGGTGTTGATTCTGCAGGTTGCCGTGTAGAGAGAGAAGGAGGAGGGGGAAGAGAGAGAAAGTCTCTTGAAAGCTTGGTTTAAAATGAAAAAAAATGAAAATTTTACAATTTATATTTACATTTTACTTGGCTGCAATTAAAAGTAGAAAAGTCAAAAATATCAAGCTTGATTAAAGATTAATTAAGAGGGTTTAGCTAAACAAATACAGATCAAGTCTTGTTGCGTCGTAAACGGCCCTAAACTAGCTCGGGCTTAGAGAAAGAACTGAAACCAAGTACGTTTGCGGATTTTTTTCTTTTGTTTTTTTAAAAATTTGAGATTAAATGATTTTAGTGTCATGAAAAATAATTAAATCGTTAAATTCATAAAATATCAAGGCCTAAATCGATTTAGAACAAAACCCACGAATTGCAAAGTGAGGGCCTAGTTAAAAATGTCCAAATGGAATAACAAAAGGAGATGATGTGAATGAAATAAAATTAATCCTTTGGATTAATGAAATGAAATGAATAACATAAGTAAAGGTTGGACTATTACGCTATGCATCTCCTAGACAAGAAGCATCCCAAACCTCGTCGTCTTCGGCAAATCCTCCTTCTCCAAGAATTTGCACTCAACATCTGAGACAAGAAAGGCATCAAGAATATAGTGGCAGACCATCTTTCCCGCTTACCAATTCCTCTTGGGCATGATGGGGAGTATGACTTGCCAATTAACTACTCTTTTTCAGATGACCATTTGAATGCTTTAGCAACATCGAGTGCCCCTTGGAATGCGGATCTAGTGAACTATTTGGCATATGGGATTATGCCCCTGGACATAAACTCAAATCAAAAGAAGGGGTTTTTCTACGAGCCAAATCATATTTTTGGGAGGAGCCTTGCTTGTATAAGGCTTGCGAAGATAGGAGAATATGGTGATGTGTTCTCAAGGAGGAGACTAATTCCAACATCTCTAATTATCATGACTTACCTTGTGGAGGGCATGCAAGTGTTGATAAGACCGCAGCCAAGATCCTCCAAGTTGGGTTTTTATTAGCCTTCATTATTCAAGGATGTGCACAAATATATCCGGGCTTGTGATCGATGTAAACGGACCTGGAATTTATCTAGGCAAAATGAAATGCCCCTAAGCTACATTCATGAAGTCGAAATCTTTGACGTATAGAAGATAGAGTACATGGGATCTTTCCTATCTTCCCAAGGTAACGAGTGTATATTCGTCGCCGTTGACTATATCTTCAAGTCAGTGGAGGCCATTGCTAGTCCCGGCAATGATTCCTGAGTGGTAGTTCAGATCTTCAAGAAGGTAATCATCCCTCATTTTGAAGTGCCTTAGATCCTCATTAGTGACAATGGTGCTCATTTCATTAAGAAGAAACTTGAAACTTTATTGAAAAAGTACGCTGTGCATCACAAGTACAGGCTTGGCTACCACCCTCAAACAAGTGGCCAAGTGGAGATCTCAAACCCAGGAATAAAGGTTATTTTGGAGAAAGCGGTTGCAAGATCAAGGAAAGATTAGGCCGACAAGCTCGATGATGCTCTATGGGCTTACTAAACGGCTATTAAGACTCCTATCAGCACTACAACATTTAGGTTGATTTATGGTGAGCCATATCACCTCCCCGTCGAGTTAGTGGACAACACCTATTCAGTCTTTAAGTTTCTTTATCTTTATTTGAAGGCCATGGGGGAAAGTAGGTTACTTTAATTGACTGAGCTTGAGGAGATCCGCTCTGATGCTTATGAAAGTTCAAAAATTTATAAAGAGAAAAGGAAAAGGTGGCACGACAAGCATATCCACTGGAAGGAGTTCTGGGTTAGTGATTTAGTATTCTTTTTAGCTCAAGTTATTGCTTGGGAAACTCTGTTCAAGGTGGTTGGGCCCTTTTGAGATGAAAAAAGGCCTTCCCCTATGGTGCCATTGAAGTTGGGACGGAAGCCATGAGAACTTTTAAGGTGAATGGATCATGGCTCAAACACTACATTGCCTGTAAGCCGATCGATGGCAAGGTTACCCACGACCTTCCCGATGCTGCTTATTCTTGAGAACTGTTCATGGTTAGGCTCATGACCTAAAATGAGTGTTTTTTAGGAGGCTGGCCGAATCCTCCTTATGGCTTTTGACTCAAATAAAGGGGAGAAGTTACCTAAAAGTGCAAAAAGAGTTATAAAGTGTTTCACATGGCCCAAGTAACTTGCAAGCTGTTGACTGCACAACGGCCGTTGCCCTAGCCTTTAGGATTTGCAGGAAAATTCCAGGAGGTGGCGATGCTCCCCCGTTGCCAACATAACAAGGCATTACCTACCCTCGGGCCTTGCTTTTCGCCCTTTTTCTTTCCTCTTTCTTCATTTCTCCTTCAACCCCCAGACACCCACGTGACTTTCTCTCCCCAAATCCTCTCTCAAACTTCGTCACCACCCTCAAATCCACCACTCTACCACTCAAATTTTCACCATTTTCAATATCTTCTTCACTCCTTCCACCTTTTCGTACTTATTCTTTCATTAAAATGCCATCTTTCTCCACCAACCACTCAAATCCTCACCACTTAAACTGTAACCCCTTAATTTTCCACTTCCAAAATCCAGTCACTTGAGATGTTTTCCGGCCACTCCCTTGTGGAATTTGCTTCCACTCCCTTCAAGCTTGCGCTTAACTATATGTTTGCACCATTCCCTTACAACATTCTCTCTCTTTAAATTTCCACCCCCATTGGAGAGTCGTTGAGCTTGAGGAGGGAAAGTCTCATTTTTAAGGCTTATTTATTGCATTTTGGCGCTCTCTTGGTCTTAAGGTGCTACATTTTCAAGTGTTCTCTTCTACCACTTAGCTTGCTTGGTTTTTGAGTGCTTCGTGGATTGTGTGGTTTTGGGTTTGATTTAACCATGGGAAAGAAGACTGTAACCTCCAGACCTTCATAATCGAGAGCATCCAAGCGTGCCAAAACGGTTGCACCACCGCCTCCGCCAATGTGCCTCTGGTCTAGGCCAAGTAGCCAAGGTAATAGCCCTACTCCCCCTCAAGTTCTTAATAAATATGAGATTCACTTCATTGATCAAGAGCACATTGCTCCTTATGATTCAGTTACTTATGGATGAACAATCGAACCTAAGCACATTGACTTTGGTTTCTTGGGGATTCTTGGATTGGTAGGCAGTTTGAATGAATTACTTGAAATTGTGCGTTGGGGTGAACATATGAGAATGGATAAACCATTTATGCGGAGTTGTGTTGGGAGTTTCTAAGTTCAATAAAGGTCAATTGGACACAGCCTGTTTCAAAACCGAGCCGTTCACATTCAATTCTGGTAATTTAATGGGACCTTTAACACAAACCTTACGGGATTCGACTGTCAGTTAAAACTCCCACATGGTGGTGTTTGGACCCCCACGCATGCCAATTTCAATAAGCAAGAATTTTGGGTCAAAATCACTTGTGATATGTGCACACAAGTGAAAGACAACTCGAGGAGTTATGTATCTTATAATGCAAGTGGCCTCAAGGCCACTTCCATGTATAACCCCATCCTCTGCTATCTTCACCTCCTGATGGCCAACACTATATTTACCAGGTATGAGAGTCAAAACGAAGCTCGACTGAGTGAGGTTTTCTTATTATGGTGCATTCTTGATGATGAAAGCTTTGATGCAGGGGCTTTTGTCTCCATCAACTTATCTCAAAAGCTTTAGCTCCTTAGTCCCCCATTGCTTATAGAAGCATCATTTTAGTCATTGCATATGCTTAGGAGTTGGAGCCTCTCATAAGATGGTTGACTCTATTGTTCCCAGGGGTGGCTAGATTTAGGCACTTGCATTAACGCAGAGATGTTCAAAATAGAGGGTGGGTGACTATTTGTGAACCACCATGGTAGGCTCCTTTTCCCCTTCTAAACCCCACAAAAACCACTTATGTCAGCCCTTCCAATTAGGCACATGATGATGATGCTGATATGGAGATAAATAAGGATGAGCCTCGAGCGTAATGAGGGAACATTAGTGGCGGTAAGGGCGGTGCTGAGAGTTCTAATTCCCAGGCCACACCACCGAGGAAGAAGGGTATGATCCCCCTTTACTAGGAGTTATACTCAAACTGCCTCTTCAGGCTTCAATGAAGCCCATTTCTACCAATACATGGATGGCCGCTTCTCTCGTCTCAACTTAAGGCTCAATACAATTGATGAGTGTCAACAGAAACACACTCAACATCAGCAAGACTTGCTCCGCTGGCAAATGGAGTTTGATCACCGGTAGCAAAACCTGGAGTACCACATCTATTATGTATACGAGCGCCATGGTTGGCCCTACCCTCCAACCGATTGAAGGCCTAGCAGCCCTCTCGGCCCCTATTGATCATTTGTAAGTTTCCCCCTTCATTTCCCTTTGATTTTCGTAGATGATTATACATTAGGGACAATACATGTCTTCTGTAGGGGGAGGTGTGAGCTAGTAAGCTCATGTTAGGAGGGTTATGTGGTACGAGAGTCATTGGTTCTGAAATGGGTTTTTTCTTATCATCATTGGGGGACTTTATCGAGAATTATGATGATTGAGGAGTGATTGGCTAGGTTAAGATGTGTTCATGCTTGTACATAGTAGTCCACTAGATTATGTAACCCATTTAGTTACATTTTAGGAATCATTGCATACTTAGGACTGGCATGTAGTTTGGACATGTAGACTCTTCCATTACATTATGTATATATTTGTTTTCTTTTCTTTTATATCTTGAGGAGTAATGTTGAGGAAGACGTCATTGGGCTTACAAGGTGCACTTCTCACTCTACTCTTTAATTTTTACCTTTGATCTTCCTTTTGAAAAAGAAAAAATTAAAAAGTTTTGGGGAGAAAAACCCTTCTATGATATAAATATATGGTGTAAATATTGACTGACCAGCTTGGTTGCACACTTGAGTTGTGGTATTTACTTTGGTTATTGGAGCTAGGTAGTGTGGGGCTTCGTTTGGTGATTGTTTCACCTTGTGTGCATACTTTAGTCCTTCAGATCCTTTTAGCATGACTTGGAGGGGCTTAGCTAGTGTTTAACTCATAAGGTAATAGACGTCAATGGGGTGACTTGACCTGTGAGCTTTAAGCCTTCATGTGACCACTCATTATTTGTGGTTCTTTCTATTCTTCTTACGTGACTCACCAATGACTATAACGCTAGAACTTGGATTTGTCCTATACAAAACCACATTAGATAATATGCATCATTTGATATGATTAAGGCATTCCTTGTCATTTTAAGCCACATAGCCTAAAAAGTCACCTATGTGATGTTGAAGCCCTTTTTGCTTACCCACGTTGAGCCTTGCCCGTCCTTGTTGTTCCCATGCTTATTTCACTCTTGGCCTATCTACATTTTCTACCTTGATGCCATAGAGGTTAGTGGAGTAACACTTTTCACGATTATGGGGTTTGTATTTTGAGTTGGAACATCTTTAGATGTATGTTGTGGAAATTTATGTTGAAAAGGGAAGAAGGGAAGCTGAAGTATCCGTGACTAATGCCTCGCATCAAGTTCCTTGCTTTAAATTTGCTTTAAAAAAAAGAGAGAGAAAAGGGGAAAACTTTGAAAGTAAAAGTGAAAAAAAAAAAAGAAGAGCAAGCCTTTTAGAACACAGAAAGAAATTAAAAAAAGAAATGCTTGTGCAAATAAGATGCTTGGCACAATGATGTGCATTCCAAACCGAATCAACTCCTCCTTAAGTGTTCAAAGTCGGTTGTAGGTGCAAAGTAATGTTTTACTTCCATCCTTTTCTTGTAGAAAGTGTTCTTTCTCCCTATTCCTAAGGATATTTAGCTTCACTTGTCCCAAAAGATCTTCCTCTTTCTCACCCCATCAAGGAACCCCATTTCAGCCCTTCCAAAGCTCTCTTGATCAAAGGGCGTGTGTTTTACCCTAAGTGGTGGAGGATAAGGACCCTCCCAAGCCTATGCTTTTTGCATGATTGGCTGAGCAATGAGAGTATACATTAACATATTTATACACTTACAGAGGAGAGTTCCACTTGACCATAAAGTGAGGCTCCCCTTGATCTCTCTTACCGACCATTAGCAAGTCACCTCCTTTCTAGCTTTAAGGATCTCACTTAGTCTTGGTACGCTCTATTACGCAAGTGCTCCCTCAAGAGTTTCAAGTATATCTTGCTCCCTGGCCTCATCTTTGTCACTTCTTGATTCTGTGACTTTGCTTGTTGGTCGGCCTTTATTACCATGCATGGGAAGGGATTTTTAAAGATCGACTTTCCCAGTTATGTGACATTAAGTTAAGTGTACTTGAGGATAAGCAAGAGCTAAGCATAGGCAACTCAATAAACCTTAATTTTGACTAATTTCCTATCCCCTTTTCTATTCTTTTCCCCTTATTTCTCCTTTGATTTAGAGGGATTTGAACAAGTTTTGGCTCCTTTAACATTGTTGCCTTGTTTAATCCCTTTCTGACTTTTTTGCATGTATTTTTCGAGTTATTTAAGCAAGAAAGGTAGCTAGTACATGGAAAAAAGCAATGCGGGAGTAAAGATATCATATGAAGGCTTGAGGACAACAAAGGAATACGAAAAAGGAAAAATTCAAGGCACAGCATACGCAATGGTTATTGCATAGTCGACAGCCAGGTTGTCACTTGTCTACAGGAAGTGCTCCTAAAACAAGTCATTGCCTAGGTAACGACCATCACACTTTCCCAGTTTTTAGCCTATCAATACCCCGTTCTGCCTAATTTTGATGTTATGCTTAATTTCTCATGTAAAAAGCACTTTAAACATTTTCGAGGTTTGATTTACATTTAAGGCAAGATCTGCGTTCTTGAATTATTGTTGATTGAAGATTTTCAAGACTTTCTTTCCCGATTCCATTAATCGAAGTTTGTTATTCTTTCTCTCTCTTCTCCTCTTACTTGGGTTGGCTTAATATGTTTGATCATGCTTGGTTACAATTATTAGATTGTTATAATGATGATTAGCGAGTGGTTTTCCTTAACTCGGTTTGGGGATGAGGAGTTAGGGTGGCATAATAAGCTCGGCGTGACCTTGTCTTACTTTAATTTTTAAGTTATCTAGGGGCCTCATTCTCTACCCACCAAGTGTTTGATAAAATGTCTGAGAGGTGGGTATTCATCCTATGTGGATAGAAGAAGAGAGAACAAGCATTGGGTATGAAAATAACCCAAAGCCTTGTTAGATGCAAGTCAGTCTTCTCGAACCTTGACCTTCTAGTCCCCATGAAAATAAGTGGGCTTATAGATTAAGGTTACGCTTACTCTCCAAAATGAGGTTTGGGAGACCCTAAACAAACCAATCACCCCCTAACAATCACTCATGAATTAAGCTAAGTTTGAGAACTCATGCCTAACTTAAGTAGCCATTAGAAATTAAACGCCCAACCCATGTCTTTTCTCCAACTAAGTTTTTAGATGACAATATTGACTAGTCTTTGTTTCCTTCTCTCTCTAACTTACTCATTGCCTCTCTAGATTCAATCTAACACTAAGTTAGGTAGCCTAAGTCATTTTCTCAGTGGATGAAATCCCAAGTGCACGACGATAAATAATTCACTTGTGGTATAAATTTTGAAACCTATTTCCCACCAAACAATTACCCTTCCCCTGTGCTTAGACAAAGCATTATTATTTATAAGAATGAAAGTAGGAGAAGAGAAAGGAAAAACAAAAGAGAACAATCCTACCCATTTACGTGTTAAGTGCACCAAAGCTAAGGCCGCCTCACAAATGGGCTAAACGGAGCATCAGCCACTCCATCCCAACTTCAAAACTTAGCTCATCAAATCAGACGTAGCCAAAGCCTACAAAAGCTTGTTAAACATTATAGCATAGGGCTCGAAAGCTTGGCTATGAGAAAGCATGAAGATGAACATAACAAAGAAAGTTAGTGCTCTCTTTAATAAAACAAATGCCATAGAAAAATTAAAAGAGAAATCATAGAAAGTATTCTTCCTGATTTTTCTAGGCTTGTCCAGTAGGTACATATAATATGGGTTAGTGGATGCATTATACCTGCTAAAGTAACCTAAGGACATAAAATTATCAACATTTGTACCAAGTATACTAAACATGTTATCCTGATAGCCCAAATCATTATTAGCCTCAAAAAATCATAGGATTTTAAATGGGCATACCAATGTAATACTTAGGGAAAGAGAGGGTAACGAACAACTAGGTGAAACATGGGAATGATTGAGGGGATTAAGGAGAACATTATCACAACCATGGCTAGGACACTCCTCATGGAAAAATGCATCACGTGACCCCTGCAATAGAGACTCAGCTAGATTGTGCACCTTATTAAAAATATATTGCGACACAAAACATGCATCAACAACACTAAACCTAGCAACACTCTAAAATGTCACCTATCTCAAGCCCCATGCATTGAGCTAAATGGAGGGATTAATCAGGAAAAGTTAGGACAACATCAGTATTATCCCTGAGTGACGCAAAGTCAGGTTGAGCATAACATGCAAAATAAAGACACAAACTAGTATTATGGTCATAAGAATTACACAAGTCACACCAAAACAGAGCATAACAAGATCTATAATAAAATGCGTAAGAATCAAGAATGAATATCTAGAAGCACGACTAGCCTTCTCAAACCCAGATAAACTCCAAGCAATCCACTCAAGCAAATATGATCCCACATCAATGCTTTTACCTAGATAACCCCAATACTTAAAGAGCACTGGTTTCACTATTCACATCCTCCTCAGAAATGTAAAAAATTTTCAATTTACTGACAAAATAATCATATTCAGCAAGAAAAGCAATTGAATGTATGAAGTACCCCCAAAATAATTCATGCTCGAATTGGGAGGAATGGAAACTTGCCATTATTTGTTTTTTCCTCAATTTTTTTAATTTTTAAATTTTCAATTTTTTTGGTTTGTTTTAAAGTTAAAACAAAATGCTTAATCAAACCTCTTGATAAAAACCAATTTTCAACACCAGTCCCGAGCAATGACGCTAAAAACTTGATAACGCCGCAAGGACACAGTTCCATTGTAGCAAATCAAGGTCCTTAAGATAGGCTACGCAAATCAATTCTTGATATTGAAAATAAAGTAATTAATTATCTAATCTAATGGATAAATAAGTAAGGAATTATACAAACGAGCAAGCTCGCAATTTATGTATTAGTCAAGCATTTCTTTTTGAATAGATTATGTTGAAACTGACAATTGAAGCACAATAACCCTTTTTCAAGGTGAAGTGAAATACCTAAATCTAACAAATTACCATTTCTCAAGGGCTCTCAATTTGTTCAGGGTCATTAAGCATGTGGTTATCATATTCATAGCTTCTCAATCGGCGTGACTTTCTCAAGACTCCACACGTTCAAGTCAAATCCTATGATTCAAGTATTGAATTTCACCACTCAGTTCCTTGTACAATACCCAAAACGTGCAAGAAAGTGATCAAACTTCTTACAACAGTGTATATCTAGGATCCAATAAAATAATCTAATAATTCCATAATACTCAAAGAGAAGAACAGCAAATCAAGAATTCAGCTAGTATTTGCATAAATCCAAAATCAAAACAAAATCATAAATGAAATTACAAAACATAAATCCAAAGATAATGAGGGAAGAGAACAAAAGAGAAGACATTAGAAGAAAAGAGAAAAGAAAAGAAATACTTAGCAAATTAATGCACTTGAATCCATCAATTTCAAAGTCAGCATGGAATCCTTACAAATTTTAACTTCAATTCACTCTCTCTCCCTCTAATCTAAATTCTAATCCAATTGATGAAGTTGAAGAGAGGAAAAATTGAATGACAGACGATGAAGTGGGGCTGAAAACAGCCCTTTTTATAGTGAAATTTCCTGAAAGTTGAACAGTTATGAGAAAACATGAAATTAAAAATTGCCTGGAAGTTGAATAATCATAAGAAAACATGACAATCCGACGGAAAGGGGTCCACCATGGACCATCCATTGTCACCTTTATCTCAACGTTCTTTGGTTCTTCTTTCTTCTCCACAGGCATGGCAACTTTAGGGCATCCGTAGGGAGTCAAAACAAACTCAATTGGGGTCAAAACAAAGGGATCCAAAAACCTATGAAATGCAGAAAAGAACTATAGCTAAGCATAAAACGGACAAATGTGTATAGACTATAACATGTGATGCGTAATTCTCCCAGAAAATGCAGTAAAATGACCCTAAAATGGAGTGCATTCTAAGCATATGTAAACTATGAATTAGAATCATTATAATCATACCTAAACATTTTGCATTACCATTGTGTAAAAAGTGAAAGATCAAAACCATAGTCGAAGCTTTATACATAGACTTAAAAATCCCTGTTGATTATCTAGGAAGCTGCTAATGCTTCCACAGAAGTGGTTGGCAAGAATAGAAGCATATCAAAAATCAATCGAAGCACAGCTGGGACCCACATTAATAAAAGGGTTATGTTTAAGGGCCTAAGAATGGCAAAAATGATCATCATGGACCACTGTGAAGTAAGAAGAATCACCATACAAAATTCAAGGCGCATAAGATTGTCCTATAGGATTAGCAAGATTGTAAGATAGAGTTATTTCATTGCTAATGGCAACTATTGACATGGGCTCTCTCGTTAAGCACAAGAAGACTCAGGGGCATCCCGAGCCCTAATAAAAGAGCAGCTTGTAGATTGAGAAGCACACGACCTCCTGGGATGAACATCTTCTTTAGATCCTTGTGACACAAATTAGGAGGAGCTAATTCGGAGAAACAAAATGCAATCCTAGCAAAAGTGGACAATGTCACACCATTAGTGCAAGGATGATGATAAGAGAAAAGGTTTACAACTGCCTTCCATAAAGAGTGAAAATGACACACTATTAACCCAAAGTGCTGGAGGTTATATTGAAGAGGATGAAATAGTTAGAAGGGTTACATATCAACTTATGGTATGTAAGGTAAGCAACATAGTTACTTCAGAAAAAGTAGAGCGATATGGGTCTTCTGGCCACTCTGATTAAAGAGCTAGCAGAATCTTCACATAAGTGGCCTCATCTATCTCAATATTTAGATTCGGTATATGAGGCTCAGCAAATGTCACCTACTGTTGAATTCGTGAGTATACAATCACAAGAGGGGGGTGAATTGTGGTGCCTGATTTTCGCGTTGTAAATAACAAACACCCTCATAGAGGTTATTCTCAGATGACAAACACCCTAGTGACTTGTTTGCAAGGGGTGTTCTCAAATATTGCAAATGCGAAAATCACCAAGATAAATGCGGAAAATAAAGCACACACACAATTTTTACATGGAAAACACCTCTAGCCCAACTGAGGTGTGAAAAACCACGACCTACTTCGTGTAGGATTTAACCACTTCACTAACGGGCTGAAAATGTAACAAAAGTAACACTCCTTGTTACAACTTGTAACCCACATAACCTTCTTTCCTAAGACAGGTTACACCACGTCCAATCACACCAGATAGGACACGTCCAAAGGTCCACACGACTGAGGACACACTCACTCACTTTCTGTTCTGAGAATAGGGTACAAAACACCTTACTGGGGTGCTTCTGACTTAAGCAGATGTAAGGTACAATGAAGTCCTATTATGCCAATAACTTGAAAGCTCAGTTTGAACACAACTTGTCTCGGTTTTTCTTTTTCTCAAGCGTAACTCGAAAAATTCTTCTTGCTAGAAAAACCACTTTTGAAATTTTCCTTTTTGCGTATATTGTGTATCTTTTTCAACTTTTTCTCCTATCTCCAAATGGGAGTGAAATGCTGAGATTTTAAACACAAAATCCAACGATCAAAAACAAGAGAGAAAGAATCAGCTAAGTATGGAAAACGATTTTCAAGCAAGAAATATTCCCCAACAGCTAGTGATAAATTTTTCCCAAAATATAAGGGATTTGTTATCTTAAGAGACAACCCTTATCTTCCCATAGCCGTGAAGAAGATTCAAATGACAACCAGAAATCTTCAGCTTTTGAAATTTTATCATATCCGAAAATATAGGCAAAGGGAATCTTTTAGTTTTGGAAAATCTCCCAAAACCTATTTTCCCAAATCTCCATAATATTTTCAAGAAATATTCTTTCCAGAAAAATAGCAATCTTGGAATTTAAAGAAAGAATTCTGGAGATCTTGGCCAACCGAAATGAATTTTCAAAGATAACCGGGTATGGCCACTTCAGTTCAGAAACACCCTAGGCATCCTGTTTGCAGGGTTGTTCGTAACTGGTGTTCTGAAGTACTTAGCGCAAATACCGATTCAAGAGGTGTTTAAAATGACGTTTTCAATATTGGCATATTAACATGAGTCTAAATAAATAAAAACTGTATACCCAAGACTTCTTATTTTGAACCAGTCATCTTATCTAAGATTTGTAGAGCTGCTGTGAACATCAAGGCCACCTTGTTTGTTGGGGCTGTTCTTTGCATTGGTAGAGTTTAGGAACATGCCTTACAATCAACTGTCGAGATGGTGTTCTTGACTTAACATAGAATCACCAAGTAAAACCTGTTTTGAAGACTTGTTCTCACATGTAGCAAACCAGTTAATACAATAAAGATCACAAACACCAGTTAGGCCTGTTTGGAAATCGAGTTTGGAGCAGCATTACTTGGACAAATTTTTACACTTGGATTTGTCATCATCAAAACTAAATATAATAACTGTTTGCAAGCTTGTTCCTGAAGAGCATGGTTCCGAATATGGTTCAACGGTTTTTCCCCCTGTTTGGTTCTCACCTTGCTTGCCATTTTGAGAAACAACTTCTGTACCTGTTTTCTTCAGGGTGTTCTCACCTTGTTTTTCTTGGTT
>NCQV01048536.1:3637-14818 GCA_002740545.1 Lophocereus schottii
GGAAAATGATTTCCCAAGGAAAATAATTTTCCACCTACATTTTCTGTTGTTTGGTGGAATCCTTCTTAGTTTGTTCTCAACTATTTGGTCTCCTTAGCCAAAAAAGGGGAGACCAAAAAAAAAGGAGAGAAACATCACTTCATTCAATTAATCTCCTAGCATTTTTCAAGCCAAATCCTTCTTAGTTTGTCGCTCTTTGCTAGAAAGCCCTTTGCAAGATTTTCATGCTCTACGAAGTGATTGAAAGTGCTACCCAAAAAGTCCTCTTCAAACCCTTCGTTTTTCATCACTTCTTGATGAAGAAGGTCGACGTCGAGCTTGGATTTAGATATCTTTTGTGGAGCATAGCAACTTCTGCCATTTGGGTAGAGATATTTTGAAGTTTCAAATCATCATCACAGGTTCTCTTTTGATTTTTTCTTGATTCTAATGGTGCACTTGAAGCCGATTGTTTATCATTTTCTTTCACGAACTCATCGTCACCGTCACCTTTTTCTTCCAGATTCACAGCTTCAAGTGATTGTATCTCAACATCATCAAATGACTTGGCACCACTTCCTCGAGCGATATCCTTTCCAACCATAGTAGCCATTTCATCATACATATTAATTTTCTTGTTAAGATACTTCTCATGAATTGGATTCGCTTGTTAAAAGAAACAGCTAATCAAAACAAGAAACTGACACTGAGCAAGCAAATTTGAACATAGCATACTGTCCTACATCAAACAATAATGTCCACCAGCCCTTGTCCTACTTCAAACAATAATGTCCCACACAAGCAGCCCTTGTCCTACTTTAAACAATAATCTGAACATAGCATACTGAGCAAGCAAATTAGTAATGGGCTTCACTAGAATGGGCTTACATAATTTGACGAGGATGAAATAATATAGCTTCTGTTAATGATGTGCAAAGCAAGTCATAGCAAAATTAAGTCCAACCCAAAGCCCCAAGAATGAAGTAATAGAAGAACGAGAAGAACTACAGCATATTGCAATGGATTCACTGTAACATATAAGCCTATAATAAGTAAAATAACCTTCTGAAAAATACACAAGTTGCTACAAACAAGTTCACTGCACCATGCTCAGTTCGTGACAGAACCATGAGTCACAAAGGTGAAGCCTATTTCATGCATAGAAACTATTCCCTCACGTGAGCCAGCAATGCCCCCCCTCCCAAATGGAAACAAGAGACCTTCTCTGCATAGCTTGATGAACAAATAAAGATAGCCATTCAGCCATTGCCCTTGGAAAATCATGTAGGCTAATGTAAGCCCATTACAATGAAGCCAATTCCTAAAACTAAGAAACAGCAAAAATCAGAAGCTACCAAATTTTGCATAATATATGGCTTTAAAAAAGGTCTGGCAATAAGAAACAGCAGATAACATGCATCTTAGTGACAGAAGCTAGCACTAGTTGTAGCATGGAAAAAATGATAATTGTCAGTCCCGTCAACAAAGAAAAGCCATTAATAGCGAGAGCCAAAACTTCCAAATTCAAGAAATTTTTAGCCGAATTCAGAGAAATTAGAACCTTAGATCTAAAAACTTAGCTAGAAAATTAAATCTGAGTACAGCAGTAAGAGTGCTTAGACTGAGACTCGAATACAGCGGCGAGAGTGCTTCAACCGGCATCCAACAATGGTGAGAGCCAAAACTTCCAAATTCAAGAGAGAGAGTAAGGCTTTCGAACGTTGCTGAAGCTTTCTTGAAGTCGAACAAAAGCAGAGTTGTTTTCGAGCCCCAGGAAAATGATTTTACGGCCATTTTCACGGGAAAACATTTTCCTTCTTAGGAGGTAAAATCATTTTCTCCTGAAAATGATTTTTCCCTCCCCTTTTTACCAAACAACATAAAATAGAAAAATCATTTTCCGAGAAAATGGTTTTACCCCCTACCAAACACACCCTAAGTGAAAGTTCAGTCATAAACATGAGAATTCATTAACAAAACCTAGAACATGGTTCCAATTCGCACAATAGGGGCTACGCCCAATCCAAGACAAAACATTTGGCCTCTAATAATCATTTCAATCACAATCACAATCAATAACGCTAACATGAGTAAAAGCATTAACTTTGAACTAAAACACCAAAGGAGAAAGGTAAAGGAACGTAATTTTTATTAACTATAGCAAAAATCTACCAAATGCCTAAATCGATTCCAATCTACTGCCTTGAAATCAACAATAACAAAAACAATCTAAAGAAAACCTAAAGTCGTCGTTTTCGAGGGAGAAGAAGAGAGGAAAAACTGAATCCCTCTCTGATTATAATACACTATAGTCATTAACCAGGCGGCACTAAAGTGGCACGGTCGTGCCATGTGGCATGGTGCCACCGTGCCACTTTGCTGCCCCGCCTTTTCTTGTCTTCTTGGGTGGCATAGTCAGCTTGTCTGGCATGGTGCCCCTATGCCACTTCCTTTTAACTCAAAATCTACCTTTTTGGCTCCTGTTTGGCACGACATTAACTTGTTTTCCTCGTTCCTTCTAGTCGAACTCCTGAAAATACAAAAAGACGTCATATAAGCGAATTTGGAGTAAGGAATGCCTAATCAACCTCTATACTCTTGAAGTTTCACCAAAAATTGCCGAAATAAGAGGTAAAAGTCGAGTCCAAAGGAGGTAAAATATAGGTTTATCAACTTCCCCATGCTTATCTCTTGCTTGTCCCCAAGTAAGACTAAAACATGAATGATCTGATAGGGGGTCAAAAACCTCTAACCACTCGCCTCCTCCGGCAAGGCCAATGGGAGATCAGTCAAATCAAGCATAGGTGTGCATAACTAGTGGAGCAATTTGAGCCATAAATATGTAATTTCAAAACTCATTTAAGAACGTTGAGAAAACCACATGTTCAACTCGGCATCCAGTCATACCATATCACACCCCTCCCCAATCAAGATGCCTCCTAATAAGTGGTAGGTTAGAAGGCCTGGCAGTGACTCTCATGGGGGAATAAAGCAAATGCATTTCTTCACATGTGTTTAAGATGTAAGAACGTTTACTCAACTCTCTTCCAATCTAACAAACTATCATAGGCTTGGTAAGATTCTCAATTTCTACCATGAAAGTGCAATATGCAAAACAATAATCAAGAGGACTTTTTAGGGTTATAATGGGGCTATGGGCACAGGTAGAAAGGGGGAAAACAATTTAGGAACTGAGGAGCAAACAGCCAAAGCGAGTGAGCAACCAACAATTGAACCAACTATACCACACACTTCCCTAAAACGCAATAAGAATACACCCTTAAGCAGATGGGCCATTGGGAATGAACTACGACAATATGCCAAACATCTCATTTGCCACTTCAGTTCTTTTTTTTTTCCTTTTCATTTGGATTTCAACCAATTTCTTCTTCTTTTTTTTCCTTTTTTTTTGAAACATGCTTTTCTTCCTTTGCTTTCGAAACGAAAATGAATGATTGGCACGCGCAATAACTATACACTCATTCCCCAATGATCACTATGATACATCCCCCCATATACCAAAATGAACCACCAATTTGCATAACGCTCAAAAACGACCCACAAAATAATGAAGTGTTGCCTCACTGGCTTTGGCTTAGAGGTGGGAGATGTGTTTAGGCCAATAGGTAAAAGTGAAGGGTTCACAACAAAAACGGGCAAGGCTCAAAGGGGTCAGCAGGGGGTTAAAACATTAAATCACGGGTGGCAGAATTGGCTATGTAGCTCAGGAAACAAATAAATGCCTCTATCATATTATCATAATACACATGCTGAATGCAATTTTAAAGAGAATCAAAGCAAATTCTAGAGACCTAGTCATGGAAGAGACACACACATCAAAGAAAATGTGAGACTAAATTGATGAATTAGTCTATAGGCTCAAAATCTCACAGGTCACACTACCAAACACAAAACTAGCCCCAGAGATATCCCACTTAAAAGGGATAATCAATCATGACGACGGAAGTTCAAGGGCAAATAGTATGCAAACCAAACAATGCGGTCAAAATGCTTTCAAAATCATCTACCAAAAGCATTTTCCACAAACAACCAACAAGTATGCACAACCCTGTCAACCAAATGATCACCAAAGCCTTGGTTATCGTCATAGGAGGGGTCTTTTTTTGCAAAGGGCTTTTTTTTATTTTTGTTTTTTTGTTCTTGTTTTTTTTTCCAAAGCGGTAGTCACTAAGCAATAAATCATCCTAAGTAATTAACTGGTGGATAAATGAAGAGAAGAGTAAGAAGAATTACCTCACAGTCCTGTGAAGCTCCACTCAACACATTTCCACTTGGGACCAAGGGTTAGGAAATAACATATGTACAATGCATGACCTACCTATATGCATTATCCTACATGCTTTTCTAAATGGAGGAGTAAAAGGAAAACTAATACACCCTAAAAATGCGGCTAAACTAGAATGAAGCCTAAAGTATCAAATACAAGGAAATATATACAATCCACCTCACTAAACAGATATAAACATCCCCCCATGCTGGGACCCATCATTGCCCCTAATGAAAATATGATGCATAACAAAAGAAGGGGAATGGGGAATACACTTATAGTCACTGGGTGCCGTCGGGCATTGGAGGTGGCCGGAGATGCGAAGGAAATGAATGGAAGGTGGAGGGATCATAAGATGATGGGAAGGATGAGGAGCCGCCCCAACCACCCTGAAAGGAGCATAAACGCTCCTCTATCTATTGAATGGACTGCGACTGGCACCAAAAGTAGCTTGTTCATCAGTCGGCGCTCCTCATACTCCCGAACTTCCCTCATAGCCCATTCCTCCTCCCTCTAAATCCGCCGATGCTCCCGCTCCTCCTGGCGGTCAACGAAACCCCGAAAATAAAAGACTCCTTCCTCGGTGGAGTCCATGTGCCTGGATAGGTGACCCAAATCCGCATGGACGCCAGTGAATCCCTCCCGAAGCCCTTAAAGTTCCATTTGGAGGTTGGAGAAAGACTGGAGAAAGGTGGGGTCAAGCAGCATGTATGCCGCCGAGGATGAAGACCCACCCATCTCATGTGTGAGTGGTGGAGGTGGTGGGATGGCCGTCTCCTTAGCATGGGTAGCCCCCAGCTCGGGTTCTCCTCTGGCCGCATCAATATCCTCCTCCTCATCATACTCCTCATCCCCCTCCTCATCAAACTCAATGTCCTCATCTGCCGCGAACTATTCCTCCTTAGGTAAAACAGTGGTTCGAACAATCCCCTGGTCGCAGTTTCAATTTCTTTTGTGACAGCCATGGTGCGTTCAACACTGGGCAGGGTGAAAAGGATGGTTTTGTGGTGGGGGTATCTAATGGTGTCGCCTTGGGTGTCAATAATATGCATATGGTGGAGGGTGCCGAAGTCGAGGTGACCACCTAGGAAATAGGGCTCGAGAGTGGAGAGCCGCAAGCTGTAGCCTAGGGCATTAGCGATGGCGGTAACAGTACCACCAACGCTAATGACATTCTTATTGCTAGTCTTAGTTACTTCCGCTAAGTAGCGGATTATGAAAGCCCCCATGTCAATTGGGGTACCTGACAGGGCGCACCAGATAATAAACAGCTCTGCCTTCTGATAACCTTTTTGGTTATCGTTACGCCCGAAAAAAATATTGGTGGTTAGGCGCTACAGGTACCGCAGGTTGACATCACAAATATCTGTGGCCTTCGCCTGTGGGGGGTCAAAAATCCTAGGTCTCCCCCACCGGTCATGGTATTCCTTCCGTTTGAAGCGGGTAATACTCATCCAAACGGGATTAGATCGGCACAATGAGGGCACATCTCTAAAAGCCCCATCGACCATCAGGAATCTCAACAATTCATTAAACATTCTTAAGCTCATCCGGTGGTCGATGTTAAACATGCGAAAATAAATGGCGACCTCATGACCACCATAACTACCATACATTGATAGAACTTAAAAACTCAATCATAAGTCGGTTATAGGATGTACATTGCATGTTTATATACTCAGTCCATCCTAATCTACCAAGTAGAGTCAACATATCATCCAACATTCCCAAAGATCTCAATAAGTCAGCATGAAAATACTTTTGTTCACTAGTGTTTCTATTGGCTAAAAGCTTATAGCATGACTTTTGTTCATCACTGGCAAATTGCAAACCCCATGTGCTAGCAGGTAAAATAAGAGGGCATGCATCCTTAGTACCTTTAGCAGAAGCGATTGCGGCTGAAGAGGAGGTTGCCCTTGATGATTTCTTGGGTTGGGAAGGAGCCCTTGAAGCCTTTCCAATTCGTTTCTTGCCTATGGTGTGAATGAACGCAAATGAAGACCCAAAAGTAGAGGTAGGAGCTAAAAATAGCAGGAGAAGGGCCAATTTCTTTTTGTACAACCTTCAACCTCAGCAATAGAGGTTAGGGTTTTAGAGAGAGAAAATGAGTGGTGGAATGGGATGAGCTTGAGGTGAAAAGGTGAGAATTTTGAGAGGAGAGGGAAGGAGTTGAAGAAATGTGGAGAAATTTAGAAGAATTTGAGAGGTTTGGGGCAAGATGTTATGGCGAGGGTGAGAGAGGAGCTTTCGGTGTTTTAGAGAGAGAAAGGGGGAAGCTTGAATGGGGGAAAAGGAGGAAGAAGAAGAAATCAGGTGTTTAAGCCGAGATTTAATGTGGCACGGTCGTGCCACAAGCCAAGGGGCACTCGTGCCACTGTGCTGCCAGTGCACTGCAAACTCAAAAGGTGGCACAATCGTGCCAAAAGGCACGGTGCAACCGTGTGACTTTTCTGACCATTGGACCATATCTTTTCTTGCTCTTTTTCCCTTGAAGTCTTGAGAAGATGTGGCATGCCCATGGTGCCCGGCATGGAGTGCCCATGCCATCTTTCTGCCCTCTAAGTCATCACCTTCCAAATCCATTGCTTCTTTTTCTCGCTCATTTTTTTCCTTGAACCTTTTTTTTTCTCCCATCACCTCCATTTTTTTTTTGCATTTTTATTATTTCTCTCCTTTTTTTCCTTTTTTTTTTCTTTTTTTTCGGAAGCAGTAAAGTTTGAGCTGCATCTCAAGAAGCGCTTGTTTTAGGTCCCGAGCTTGACCTTAAGATTCTCTAATGGGACAAGACATTGGGGAGGGCAAAAGTAACCTTCCCCTTAAGTGACTCACCGACGATATAGTGTTTCAAGCAAGACCTGTTCACCTTGAACGAGTCGGTAGTCTCAGTGCTTATCTCAATAGCCCCATATCGGTACACCTTCAACACCTTGAAGGGGCCTGACCATCTAGAACGAAGCTTTCCTAGAAAGCCTTCAAGCAGGAATTGAAGGGGAGGACCAAATCGCCTTCCCAGAACTCTCGCCTGTTGATAAACCGATCATGCCACCTCTTTACCCGCTCCTTATAGAGTTTTGAACTCTTATGGGCATCAAATTGAATTTCCTCCAGTTCGTTCAGTGGTAGCAGCATTTTCTCCTCTGCAGATTTCAAATCAAAATTGAAGTGCTTGATGGCCCAGTAAGCCCTGTGTTCCAGCTTAGGGGAGGTGACAAGGCTTGTCACAGATGAGTCGAAAGGGAATGGTGCCAATAGGGGTCTTAAAGGCAGTGCAATAGGCCCAAAGTGCGTCATCGAGCTTGTCCGCCCAATCCTTTCGCGATCTTGCCACCGTTTTCTCTAGAATAAACTTGATTTCATGGTTGGAGATCTCTACTTGGCCACTAGTCTGAGGGTGGTAGCTAGGCCCGTACCTGTGGTGCACTCTATACTTCTTTAAGAGAGCCTCCAGTTTCTTCTCTATGAAGTGTGCCCCATTGTCACTAATTAGCACCCCAGGGACTCCAAAGTGAGGGAAAATGACTTTCTTGAAAAGCTTGACCGCTACTCTGGAGTCATTGGTAGGGCTAGTCACAGCCTCCACCCACTTGGAGACATAATCCACTGCAACGAGGATGTATTTGTTGCCCTTTGAAGATGGAAAATGATTCATGAAATCTATTCCCCATACATCAAAACTCTCAACTTCAGAGATGAAGTTGAGGGATATCTCATTCGTCCTTGATAAGTTCCCTATCCGCTGGCAGCGGTCACATGAGCGAACGTACATGTAAACATCCTTGAAAAGTGAGGGTCAAAAGAACCTAGCTTGGAGTACTTTAGCTGCAGTCTTGGAGATGATAGTGTGCCCCCCTCATAGAGAGTCGTGACAATGAAAGATCACACTCTGGACCTCCTTCTTAGGGAGTCAACGCCTGTAGATCCCATCGTTACATAGCTTGTATAGGAAGGATTCCTCTCAGAAATAGTGTTTGATGTCATAGAAGAATTTCTTCTTCTGATGAGAGGTCAAGTCATATGGCATGACTCCGGAGGCCAGGTAGTTGGCAATATCGACAAACCAGGGGGCCTGTCTTGACGAGATGGCCAGGAGAGTGGAGGTGTCGCGACTCTCAATAATGAGCCTGGAGAGATGATCAATCACGACATTCTCAGTCCCCGCCTTGCCTTTGATCTCCAGGTCAAACTCCTGGAGCAGCAGAATCCAGCGGATGAGGCAAGGCTTGGCATCCTTCTTCTCGAGGAGGTGCTTGAGTGCAGAATGGTCGGTATACACAATGACATTAGAACATAGGAGATAAGGTCTAAACTTCTCCGTCGCGTACACAACCATAAGCAACTCCCTCTCAGTCGTAGTGTAGTTCTGCTGGGCCTCATCCAATGTTCTACTAGCATAGTAGATCACCACTGGCTTCTTATCCTTCCTTTGCCCTAGAACTAGCCCTACCGCATGTTCGCTAGCATCACACATGATCTCGAATAAGAGATCCCAGTCCGATGGTTGAATGATGGGGCCAGAAATCACTGCCGGTTTGATCATACAAAAAGCCTCATGGCACTCATCAGTAAAGATAAACGGGGCATCCTTGGCGAATAGCTGAGTTAGAGGTTTAGCAATCTTGGAGAAATCCTTGATAAAGCGTCGATAAAACCCCGCATGACCAAGGAAACTCCTCACCCCTTTTGCCGAAGTAGGAGGGAGCAATCGCTCAATGACCTCAACTTTCGCTCTATCCACCTCGATGCCCCTAGCAGAAATTACATGACCTAATACTACCCCCTCCTGTACCATAAAGTAACAATTCTCCCAATTTAGCACTAGGTTGATTTCTTCGCATCTACGGAGTACCTTGGTTAAGTTTTCTAAGCAAACGGCAAAGGTATCTCCATAAACGCAGTCATCCATAAGCACCTCCATGATGTTTTCAAAAAGATCGGGGAATATGGCGGTCATGCATCGCTAGAAAGTGGAAAGAGTATTGCACAATCCGAAAGGCATCCTTCGATAAACGAAGGTACCATACGGGCACGTGAAAGTGGTCTTCTCCTGATCATCAGGATGGATAGGAATCTAAAAGAAACCTAAATAACCGTCCAGATAACAGAAGAAGGAATGTCGTGCCAACCTTCCAATATTTGGTCAATGAAGGGGAGGGGGAAATGATCTTTCTGGGTGGCTTGATTTAGTCTACGGTAATAAATGCACATTCGCCACCCGGTCATAGTCCTAATGGAAATAAGCTCATCCCGCTCATTCTTTATGACAGTCATTCCTCCTTTTCGGGGGACTACCTAAACTGGGTTCACCAACTCACTATCTGAGATAGGGTAGATGATCCCAGCATCAAGTAGTTTAATAATCTCTTTTTTAACAACCTCTTACATGTTAGGATTTAGACGACGCTGAGGTTGTCGGGAGGGGCAATGATTGTCATCAAGAAAAATGCGGTGCATGCAAAACGAAGGACTAAGTCCGCAATTATCATCAACACTATACCCAATGGCACCCCTATTCTTACGAAGCACATTCAACAATTGTTCCAACTAGGGGCCATCCAGTTTAGCATTAACGATAATGAGAAACTGATAAGAGGAGTCGAGAAATTCATACCTGAGATGGGAAGATAGAGGTTTTAGTTCTACCATCGATGGGCACTCCTCTTCTTTCTTGCAGGTAAGCTCCTCCACACCAAGGATCTCTCTGTGGGACTGCCTTGGCATGCAGGCAGTAGACTCATTAAGGAGTCTGACATACTCCTCCTTCTCCCCTGAACAGGAGTCAGTTGCATAGCAACCAATCAATGCGGCCTCTAATGGGTCCTCCACAGAAAATTGGGCCTTGCCCTCCTGGTTGAGGGCTTTCGCTCATACATCAACTTTATAGCACAAGTCGCCCAAGGTAGGGGAGGCCATAGCTTATGGCAAGCTAAACTCCACCTTTTTATCCCCTACTTGAAGGGAAAGCCTGCCATTCTTCACATCTATCATTACTCCGTCAGTGGCTAGAAAAGGTCGCCCAAATATGATAGGAATGCGGGAGTCCTCCTCCATCTCCATAACCACAAAATCACATGGTCTGCTCTAATCTCGTAGGTCCTTTCAATATGGACCCCTCACTGGAATGCTCAATAAGGGCCTCCCTGGCAGTATCACCCTCTGATGAATGATAAATTCATCCATTTTACGTGCCTCTTTCACCCACTGTTTGCTCGTATAATAACTTAATACTTAAGATTTTTACTTGTTTTATTTATGTTTTATAGGAAATAACTCCAAATCAAGCAAACTTCGCGAAAAGGGACGAAGACGAGACAAAACAAAGAAAAATAGTGAAAACCAACGAAAACCGGTAAAAAGGGACAAACCGGGGGGCGACCACCATGCCACCAGTGAAGTGGCACGGTGTGACCACCCCCTCAGTTCGTTGTTCGCTCGATTTCTATTTAAGGCCCGTTCGGGCGTTTGTTGGGGAGGTCGCATGGGGGTTGCTTGAAGTTTCTCTCTGGCGATTTTTAGGGTAGTTTAGATTAGATTTTAGTTAATAAGGAGGATTAGTTTATGATTGAAGATTGTAATCTTGGATTCAACCTTTGGATTTCAAGTTCCTTCATCAATTCAAGACTAAATTTTCTTCCACTTTCTCTATTTATTTCATTGTTGTTCTTATTTATCTTTTGTTGCTTTAATTCTTGTATTTGTTTTGTTTAGTTTATATGTTTATTGTTAATTCATGTTATTTGGTTGTCTAGATTTGTTTTATTTCATTCTCTTTGTTTTATTCTTCATGTTCATGTTCTTATTTGTTAGTTTAGATTTTCAAGTATTTGTGATGTTTTGTTGGTAGATTATGTTGGCTTGGATTGTAATTAGCCTCTTGATAGCTAACTAATCTTGTATTTGGCCTAACCATACCCAAT
>NCQV01048540.1:515-12733 GCA_002740545.1 Lophocereus schottii
GTGTAGGCCCTGCTTGGAGAGCTTGTTTGGAACAAAATTACTTAGACAAATATATTACACTTGGATTTGTTATCATCAAAACTAAATATAATTATGCAACAGGATGCTTGGGGTTGGAGATCCTTAATGCAATTGAAAAATGACATCCTCTCCAAGGTTGGGGGCAAGTTCAAAGAAGACTGGTTAGCTTCTTGTCAGGTGGAAACTAAATTATGTGTAGGCAAAGGTATATATCTTATTCTCCAAGCAGCAAAGCCATATCTCGTGGTGGAAATTTTCATGGAGAGGATGGGGCTGGAATATTCATAGATTTATTTTGCCGCTAGCTTGTCATAATAAGCTGCTCACAGGCACAATGTTGAGGCAAAGGGCCCTACTAGCAACTACTGAATGTGTGCTATGCAGTGCGTTTGAGAAGGATAGTTGTGAGCATCTCTTTTTTGCTTGTCCTTTCGTGCACTCCATCTAGGCACCCTACTAATATGGGCCAGGATTCATGCTTGCTAATGGGGATTTCACAAGGAAATAGGTTAGTTTACAAAATAATGTGCTGATAGTCAGGGTATCACCAAATGGAGGAAAGGCTAGCTAGTGGCTGCTATTTATGAAATTTAGAGGGAGCGTAATTGTAAGAAGCACCATGGCAAGACTAGAAGCCCAAATAGCATAGTTATGGCTATCCAATATTCCTTATTTGTCCGTGCAAGAAGGTTTGTACATGACTGGAGTGAGCTAGTCGAGGCTGAATGTCTCTCATGTAATTAACATTTTGGGAAACCCTTACAATATATATACATATTTGCCTTTTCCTAAAAATGTAATTGATTCGTGTTCTACCTTTGGTCTAGCAGGTCTATTCAGATTGCAAGTCAGCTAGTTAATTCTTTTAATGGCGATTGTCATTGTTGATATATTATTTGCATGGTATTTAATGGTTTCTCATTTTTTTTTCTATTATCTTTTCTATTATCATAAGTCATATTCTAACTATTGTTCGTTTGTGCTATACTAATTGGTTTTCACTTTTGGGGTATTCCCAAAAATTAGCAAGTAGTCGTAATTATGGGTGAGCGGAATCGGGTATCCGGTTGGATTATTAGGAACCAGAACCAGACTTAGTTGGAATCAGGTCATAAAATTTGGAGCCGGTCCCAGGCCCGATTGGAACTGTGTCCTAGAATTTGGACTCGCACCAAGTTCGATTTCGAGCACCTGATTCCTAAGTAATATTTTTACTTTTTTTTTTCTCATTTTCTCATTTTCCCTAAGAAAATAGATAAAGGCAGGATTGAAGGAAGTTGATAACTCATATCTGAAGCCAAATCCCTAAAAATCAATTATAAGACTAAATCAAATCTGAAATAAGCAGTGAAGAAGATTCACATACTTTAAAATAAGTTCAGAAAATTGAAGACAATGTTGATCAGAAATCCACAAATCAAGATTACAAAATGAACGAGAAACTTAAAAATTATTTTAATTTACTTGAAAGAGAGAGAGAAAGAGAGGAAAACTGTCAGAATAATATAAAAACAAATACATAATAAGTAACAAAACTCATGAGGAAAAGAGCCAAATCTTGAAGGAAAAAATCCATGGCGGTCGCGAAAAATAAAGAGTAAATCAAGGATAAATTGAGAGCAAAAAAGGCAATGCGTTAAAATGGGGTAGCTATTGGGTCTCAGTACAAAAGAGATATCACTTGAGGAATAAGGGTTTACTTTTTATAATTTTTCATCAAAATTCTTTAAATTATAACCGGGTATCGGGTTCGGTCCAAAATTTCAAGACCTAGTACCAGAGCAAGTTATAATCGAGTCCTAAATTTTAGAATTGGTCCTAGAACCGCTCCAATCAAGTCCGGGTCTCTACCTGTTGGGTCTCAGCCGATTCTGGGTCAGAAATCTGGTACCCAGTTTTTTTGCTCACCCTGGTCATAATTTTATTTTATTTTAATGAATGTATTTGTTATTATTTACAAATTATCTAGAGATTGTTTATGGTCCTTCATTTTCTAATCATTATAAGTAAGGTTATTATGTGCACTGTTTGCCCCTTTTTGCTTTGCAATTATTTGTTATCCCTTTGTTTGTGTAGATACCCAATATCTGAATTAGGAGTGTGTTCAAAATGCATTGGCAAAGGGAAAACATAAGTTTCACGTGGCTTTTTTTGTCTTAATTTGATTGCAAGTGCAATTTTCTTCATAGATGTGTTCAGTTGTACTCATATGGAACAATAAAAACTCCGATATTTCTCTTTTTTCCTTTATTACACCTTATTGAATTATTTGTATAGTGTTATTGCTTAATCACAAGGGTAATTCTTTGTACCCGCTAAATATAATTTTTATGAAGTAGGCTGTGCAATAATATTTTGGTGGTAGATGTCGAATATTATTAATTGGTTATATGTTGCTTACATATTATGGTATTTTACATTAATTATTGGTATTGTTGCAGTAGTTTATCAATGTTTGTAGGGCAATTCATCTTCGATTTTAGTATTGTTCACTTTTGTAGTTTGTGGTTTTGTTGTTGTTCACCACTGTCTGCATTATGGTTTATTACAAACTTTAGTGTTGTTCGCTTTTGTATTTTGAATTATTTTATAGGAATTGGGTTTAACAATCAGAATCTTTGAGAGAAGTCGCGGTTATGGCTACAGGTAGTTCTTTTAATGGTGATCGTTATTGTCGATATATTATTTGAATGTTGTTTATTGATTTGTCATTCTTCTATTATCATAAGTCATATTTGTCTAATTATTTGTTCATTTATGCTTTATGAATTGGTTTGGACTTTTTTGGGGGTTTTTCTAGAAAATAATAACTAGTCATAATTACTTTATTTTTGTATAAACATATTTGTCGCTATTTACAAATTATTAGATATCGTTCATGGTCTTTTATTTCTAATCATCATAATTAAGGTTATTATATGCACTCTTTGCCCTTTTTTAATATGTAATTATTTGTTCTTCCTTTGTTTGTGTAGGGACCCAATACTGAGTCAGGAGTGCATTCAAAATGCAATGGATCAATGGACAACAAAGGTTTTAGGTGGGTTTGATGTCTTTGATTGAAAGTGTAGTTTTGTCACATATATGTTTAATTTTACTCACATGGATAATCTACATCTTCCAATAGAAGCTTTATTTTTCTTATTTTTTAAATTCATTATAGCTTGTTGAATTTATTTTATGGTACTATTGCTTAATCATATGGCTAATTATTCAGAATCACTAAATATTGGTTATACGTTATTTATATATTATTTGGTTTAAAATTGATCATTAATTTCGTAGTAATAGTGTAGACACCAGAAAAAAGATGTCTCAATTTTTTTATAAAAATGCCCAATGACAAAACTCATGGGCCAAATTGTGTCTTCGGGAGGCCAACAGAATAATTCTTTAAGGGAGTGCTTAAAAGAAAAAATGATTGGACCAAAAATGCCAAAAAAAAAGGGATTGGCCTGATTCATAAACACGAAGGGAGTCAAGGTTTGGTGAAAAATAGAACTTGAATTAGGTTGGATTCTGGCCCGATTCTCTAACAGGAACCTGGCTAGGATCCATGTTTATCACGTGGCTTGACAATTAGAGTTTTAGCTAACTTGGTGCACCCATTTTAGATTAAGCCAATTAGGAGTCAATTTGGGTATCCTTTCTCTAAAGCAACTCGTATTGTCCCTTTTAAATGCGCGCTATAAAAGGGGAGCTACACAAAGAGGTTAAATACAATGTAACATCAAAGAATTGGAGAGACCATAGAAACATAGAGACATACCCTGAAAATTATATTCAGAGTATTGAAAAGGAGTAGTTGGTCAATCGTTGAAGAGGTGTTACTTTGCTAGGTTCCTGGGTAAAGTAGGTGGGTCATCTTGATGGCGAAACTTAATTCTATCCTCCTATTCTTTGCTTTCTTTCTATTTGTTTTATTTAATTTCGAGTTTAGTAAGATGAAATCTTTAAGTAATTTAGACCCACCCACTCTAGTCATTTACATTATTTGAATTGTTCTAGATTGACATTATATTCTTGATTTCCTGTTATTTAACACTAACACATTGCATAATTGTTTGTTAGTGTAGTTAGTTTTAATTGCCCATATTGATTGTGATGAAGGACGATCTCGTGATGCACTCCATCACGACATTATACCTTTGTCCCTGAATCTGGGTTCTCAGCTTGGGCCTATAGAGTCAGATGGTCCCACACTGGGGATTGCTTTAAGCCTTTCGAAAATCTTTTTAAAATGTACTTTTTGTGTCCGTTTCATTCTCTCTTTTGATTTGTGGTTGGTTTTAGAAAGTAGACTTGATTTGTAAGTTTTCCTAAAAAACTCACCGGTAACTCTATTAATTTAATTTACTATTGTTATTTTTTATTAGACATTTTCGGATTCGGGCAGAATAGGTTTGAGATCCTGACAGCATCTTTTGCTGAACCAAGAACTAGGCGCAGTTTCGATCCAGGGGTCAAGGCTACTGCTCAGTTTGTTGGGCTAGATAGGGGGTTATTATCTAGAACTAGGCCAGGGAAGTTCGACTTAGCTCTGGCGAGGAACCCAGTCGCATTCCTAGATTAGGACCATGGCCCAACTTTCTAGGCGAAGCCTCAGTTTTGTTGTAGTTTGATCCATATTAAAATTTTTTGATCCAAGTACAAAGTCCAGCAACCAATGAGTCCGACTAATCATGCAGGATTGTACCCAGAGGGGGAGAGAGGGGAATCCCATGATATGGTCCGTACGGTGGTGACTTCACTGGGGATTTTTTCTTTAAAGAAGGCGAGATTGAAGCTCAATATGGAAAATTATTCTAGTTACACTTGCATTAAGCATTCCCACATTAAAAGGTGCTGCCATATCGAATTAACAGCGCCTCTTGGTTAAACCCTGCTACTACCCCTTAGTTGGTTAACTTGGTGAGTCTATTAGACTTTCAATTAAGAATGCAACTACTTCGCCCACGCGGGACATGCTCTCCTATTCCACTCGATATGAGAAAGTAAATAAAATGTTCTAGTCTTGCCTTGCACTCCATAAGTGACATACGAAACATTTAGGTCATGAGAGGGCTACTCTAAATGTTACCTAAACCACTTATAAATTAGAACCCAGCTTTGGATGGAACTCATATGTGTGCTTCAATGTGTTCTTGTGCAACTAACTACCTTAGCCCAGGATTTTATGCATTGATTCTAGGTCTTAGAAGAGGTCAAGTTAGGAAACATCAAGTCTAAAAACACGGGTTATGGACCAAAATGGCTTTTGGACCAATTGAGCTCCACGGGCTCTTGAACTAAACCCAAATAGGTTCTAGCTCTGTTTGGATAATGAAAGTTATAACACTAGTCTTATTTTAAGCAAAAGAACCTGATCGGGTTTTGATATTAAAAAAAGCTGTTCATATGCCAGTCTATATGTATGAAAATGGGTGGAAATTAAGACTATTTTAGGTCCGTAGGAGCCTGGCCGGGACCTTTGGATGTTTATATGTGTTAGTATGTGTTTACGAGAAGGTGTAAGAGTCAAAAGTCGTGTTTTGGGGGCCATAGGGAACCCAACTAGGATCCAAATAAAGAGCCCAACCCGATTTGCTTATCTCAAGTTCACCTTTGATTCGCATTCACGACATGAAGTTAATACTTTGGGCTCTCAATGCTAGATTTTAGTTCATGGGTCAACATGGTTAATTTAGAATCTTTAATCTTCTTTTGAGAAGCATTGAAATGAGCTAGTCTTGCGCACTTTCGGTCATCACATAGGATAGGGAAATTAAGAAGGTATACGAGCAGAATTTACAAACTGGGAGACTGCTATGTTGAGAAAAGTTTGGGAAACTTCACCTACTGAGTCAAGGTCAAAATTTAAGTTAAAGTCCAATCCCTCACCTAATTCGATGGAAAGATCTAATGAAATGGCTCAACTCATGAAAATGATGGAAAAAAAAATGGAAACTAAACTGGATGACAGTGAAAAGAAGATGGAAATGATGGCTGCCACACTCCAAACCATGGCCAAAGATTCCCTAAATGATGTTGAAATTTCTTGCAATAAAGAAGGGGAAGGTGATGGGAAAGGAGAACCCAATGGTAGAAAGAAGGAAGAAGAGGGAAAATACACTCCTTAAATTGATCCCGCTTTGATCGAATAAACAGTTTCGTCAGGAATCTTCGATGTTTAACAATTGCTGTATCAATTATGCAGGGTTTACTTCAATCCCAAAAGGAAAATCATCCCCGAAATTTATCTTGCCAGATATCAAATTCCGTAGAACTAAAAGGTAATTAATAAGGACATCTTTCACATCATTTTTCCTTAGACATTTAACAAGGATGTAATGAGGTGGTATAATGTTGTTGACCAACAAAAGGTCATGAACAGCGATGATGTCTGTTAAGAATGCGTACATCAATATTCATACAATATCCTAATTACACTTAGGACTTGGAATTGATTTAGTAAGAATCGAGAGAGGGTTTTTCTAACTATCTTGCTCGATGCAAGGTAAAGGCTACCCACATGGTGGACTGACTTAGTAGGTGATTAAGTGAGCTTGTATATAAGGAACTTGCAATTGACATATACGAAACACTTGTAATTCACACCCTTTGAAAATTTAGTACACTCAGGAATGTTGGCATGCTTGTAAAAGAAGAGTTAGCTAGAGAAGTACCCACCAAGACTGGTAATAATTGGAAGAACAACTACCAGAATAAGGATAAGAAAACTAGTAGCCTTGCAAGTAAAGAAGAGCATGTAGTAAACCATTGCACTGAGTACATTCCTATAGGGACCACCTATAATCAGGCTTTGGAATGAGGATTGGCTAAAGGAAAGATCAGTCTTCCTAAGATCAAGCTAGGAACTGAAGCTATTGGGAAGTCTAAATCTTTTGCCCTAATTAAGTACTACAAGTATCATTGAGCTTAGGGGCATGATACCGAGGACAACTTGGACTTTCAAAAACAGGCTCGAAAGGATGTTCAAGTTATAACAACTTCCACTACCTATGTAGCTCAGAAACCTAATAATGACAAGAACGTACTTGGGGAACATGATGGTGTCTATACTATCAGTAATGACTAAGAAAATGAATGGGATCCATCCCTATACATACAAAACATATATGGGCCAAATTAAGCGTATGTATGCCCACATAGTATTTAAAGGTTTATGGTTTGTGGGAAAATGATGAATATGATGTATATAAGACCCAAGGAGAGACCTAGTGTAATGCCCCGACCCCTCTCAGTCGTGGATCTTACCAATAACGGCTTCAAGGATTGTCGACTGGCCCCACAAATCACCATAACTCTTTTCGGCGTGCTTCGTCCTCGTTCATATGCTGCCTGGAAAACTTTCCATGAGGTCACCCATCCTAAGATTGCTTCACAACAAGCACGCTTAACTGTGAAGTTCTTAAGAGTGGGCTTTCCGAAAACAAAGATGCAGCTTTGGTGATATAAGTAGTCACTTCGATTCTTTTAAGCCATACACGGGGTGTTACACCTCGTTTGCTGAAACCAGTGATGATGAAGAGTTCTGGGGAGAAGATGAGGATGATGACTTTTAGGGTAAGGAGGACCACACTAAAGTCCAACATCTCACAAAGGTCGGGCAATGTCAAGCCAAAAAGGGCCTACAATAGGCCTTAGAGAAAGAAAAGGGGATCGATGTCAAAGATGATCCCGTGCTAAAAAATTTGAAGAAACTCAAGGTGAAAGTAACAATGTCCCTTTCTGTGGCTTACCACAACCCCACTATTTGAAAGAGGAAGATATTTGGGTCCCTGGGTTAGAAATCTTCAAGACCGCCACTTACTGGAAGAAGAATTGCTTACCTCAATAAAGAGAGACCAATCCCCACACAAGACGGGGTCCATTTGCTGAAAGCAACATCTTTGGGATACTGTTCCAGCAAGATTACTGGAAACACAAGGATCTAGGTGCAGTTCTATCCCTTGCCATTTCTAACAACGACTTCGACCCTACGAGATCTATCACTAAAATAGGCATGAAAAGCTGCAAGCAAGTAACTTGGATAATTGGAGAGGAAGGAAAGATCTCCAATGTAGCCTTAGGAAGTAATTCAGGGAAGTCTAGCATAGGATCTAGGATAGAGTCTAAGAGTCAGTCTTCACTTTCTGCTTTCCCAGAGCCCATGTTAGATGTACTCATTTCAACATTCAATAAGGTCAACTCTTCTATTTACGACTTGTTTTGTTCTCTTTCCTTTGAATGTGTTGCCTCTATTAATGAAAATAATGTTTCCTAAAAGACTTAACCAAAGAAGTGGAATATCATAAAAATTGAACTTCCATAATTAAGGATACAATATTAGTTAACTTGGGGACTCTTGAAGAACACTGAGAGCTTGAAATAGGGGAGTATTTAACTTCCGAGGAGCAAGAAAGCTTTACTTCACTCTTATGTGAATTCCTTAATGCCTTTGACTAGTCTTAGAAAGACATGTTTTCCATAGTCCAAGATGTAGCAGAGCATAAGATTTCTCTCTATCCTGATGCCAAACTACTCGAACAAAAAATGAAGCCAGAATAGGCTTTGAAGATATAAACGAGAAGGTCGAAGAACAATTAGATGCAAGCTTCATTAAGGTCACACAATATACCTAGTGAGTAGAAAACATCGTGCCGGTTCCAAAGAATGATGGAAGGGTAAGAATGTGTGTCGACTTTAAGCACTTTAGCAAGGCAAGTCCAAAAGATGACTGCCGTTTACCACATATAGATTTTCTGATTGACATTGTGGGATTTGCTCTCCTTACTTTTATGGACGATTATGTCGGTTATAACTAGGTTAAAAATGGTAGAGGAAGACATGAAAAAGAGTACCTTTATCACCCCTTGGGGAGAAAACTATTTATACTGTGATGATATTCAGACTAAAAAATGCTGGGGCTACATACTAGAGGGCTACAACTTCTCTAATACATGATTTGATGTATAAGTAGGCCATGGTATATGTGGATGATATGATCACAAAGTCAAAAGGAAGAGTCAGACACGTTTAAACTCTTCGAAAGTTCATTCCCAGACTTAGGACGTATAATATACGCTTGAACCTACAAAAATGCACATTTAGAGTGATTTTTGAAAGTTACTAGTATACATAGTTTAAGGGGAATTAGGGTTGATCCCTCAAAAGTCAAATCTATACAAGAAATGTCTCTACTTAAAACTGAAAAGGAAATATGAGGATTTTTAGGGCACCTATAGTACATCATTCGCTTCATATCAAAGTTGACTATGGTATGTAAGCCTATTTTCAAGAAATTAGAAAAAGGGGTATAACTAGAATGGGATGAGGAAAACTAAGAAGTATTTGACAAGATCCAGGGTTGTCTCTTTAATCCACTAACCAAAAAGGGTTTGGAATAGGTGTTCTTCAGGTATCCCCAAAAGGGGCATGCACCCCTATATCTGCCAAATTGGACTTTGAGGTTACTAATAATGTGGCTGAGTATGAGGCATGTATTATTGTGCTATAAGCCGTTGCGAAAATGAGAATGAGAATATACAAGTGTATGGAGAATCTAACTTAATAATTAAGTAGATCTCACAAAGGTGGAAAGTAAGGAGGGGAGCCTCATGCCCATGCTAAGCTCATTTGGTTGAGCTCAGCAAGAACTTCACCCATATTACTTGCACTTACCCTCTCGTAAAGGCAATCAATTTGCTAATGGTTTAGCTAAGTTGGCTTCAGTAATCAATATTCTTAGTGGTGTCCATTCAATGACATTGTTAGTATAGTGCATAAATAAGCCAGCTCACCGTTATGTGATAGAAGTATGCAGCATCAACATTCCACCTCAAAAGCTCAAAGTGCATTAAGGTGGTTCACTTTATAATATTTCAAGGATAAGGGGAAGTTATATAAGAAAATTGATATGAGCATCAACTTGCGCATAGCATGCAAAAAAGCACAAGAATTCATGAAGAAAATTCATGGTGGCGAATGTGGGCTGCACATGAATGGCCAATTGGTAGCTAAGAAGGTTTGGAGGATGGGATATTACTAGTCTATGATTGAAAGCTAACTGCCACATGTATATAAGAAGATGTCATAAATGTCAAATATATACGAAGATATAGCACCAACCACCCTTCTATCTCTCTAGACTTACCTCACCATGGCCTTTTTTAGTGTGGGGAATTGATATAATTGAAATAGTGATGCCAAAAGAAACTAGTGGACATGAATATATGCTTGTAGCAATCGACTACTTCACAAAATGGAGCAGTTGAAGCAACCAATAAAATGTATGGAGGTAATTGAGAAAATCATTGAAAACTACAAGGATTGGTTTGACAAGCTACCATTTTCTCTATGGAGATATAGAACTTCAATTCACACCGCAACAGGTTCGATGCCCTATTCCCTTGTATATGGAATGAAAGCAGTGCTCCTAATTGAAATAAGAATACCCTCACTTAAGGTGATGGAAAGTCAGATACCAGAATCAGAGTGGGTAACAGCTCGATATGAGGAACTGATCATGCTACATGAAGCAAGATTATGGATCCTACGTAATGTTTATTTGTACCATGCCTAGATCTCCAGAGCTTTCAATAAAAAATTAACCCTAGAGGCCTACAAGAAAAAAAAAGTTTTAAGAGAAATTAAGGACCCAATACAAGATCTGGGGGAAAACTTAGCCCAATTGGCTAGACCCATATATCATAAAAATGATTTTACTAGGTGGAATAGTAAAACTTATGGCTATGAGCAGAGAGGAATATACTCAATGCATAAATCTTGATCAATTAAAGAAATATTATGTTTAGTAAAATAATTTATGAGTAGGGTCCATAGGCCTTAAGAAAAGAGGAGTCGATTCCCATATAGTTAAACCTATAACATGTTCATAAGACCTACACCAGGCCCAAAACATATATATAATGAACTACGAAGGTCTGATTTCGCACATAGGAAGCCTTAACAGTTTGACCCCATTACTCATTGTTAATCACTGACTCATCTCGAAAAAAAAGAGTTGAGAATTTATATAAGAGTGGGATAGACCAGACTCCTTAGGTGCTTAGGTGGAAGCCTAATAGAATGACCCAAAAAATGCTAGAACCGAGCTAGGTTGCTAGTGAAAATTAACCCAAAGTCCAATGAACAGGAACCTTGTCAAAAGAGCTAGGTTAGGTTGGACTATAGCAGTCAGGCAGTTCAACCATTTTATAGATTTGTAATAAAAGTAATAAAATATCTGAAAAATCATAATACTTTTATTTCCATTAAAAATTCTAAGAAGCATACAACTTGTAATGAAAGTCCTAATAGCATATTACTATGAGAAGGCATAAAATTTTATTATAAAATAGAGGCAAATCTAGCTCCTAATCTTTCTTTAGATTCTTATCCTTGGTGATTTGAAGCGTTTTTTTTTTTTTTTTATGGGTAATAGGATCCTTAACTCCCTTTCTTCCACTTCAAGACGAGTCAACTTTCTCCATACTCATCCCCATCTTCTTGTTAGATTTTATAGCATTCTCCCTATCTTAGATAACTTTGCTTGACCTTGCATTGCATTCATTCATCCAGTTCAAATAGTGTTCTAAGATGTGGGCAGAGCAGGTGATAGATGACATCGCAATGGGGGTGAAATGAAGTGAATAATGGACCTAGGACCTAATACGAGTGAGATCACTCATCCAACTTCGAGGAGGGAAACAATCTAATGCTGGGATTATTTGGCTATGAGCAAATTGCCTCATCAACTACCTGGGAAAAAGTAGGTACCCATTAGCAGGCCAATGAGACTGACATGGGCACTGCTTCCTCCATTCGTCACAAATTGCCACATGCCCCACCAATGAATCACCCAACTGATAGAAGGGTTCTTCTCCAAAAAGCTAATCTAATTCTCTATGGATTGATCTTTGAACAACCTTTTCCTTTAACAGAATTGTGAAGCCAAGAACATGTCCATGTTCTTAGGAGCTACTATAAGCCGAAGATCCTCTAATAGCCAAATTTGTACAACAACAGAAACAACCACAAAAAAAAAGAAATAAAAGTTAGGCGTATGCCCTAAAGGACGCCCGACTTGGCTTCGAGGCCCAAAGTAGGGAAAACAAAAAAAGGGCAAAAAGAAAAGGAGAGCCTAGCAAAGGCGCCACAGAACCCGACCAGGTTCTAAGGTCAGTAAGGCCTAAAAATTTTTTAAGGTGAAGCAG
>NCQV01048542.1:9036-24237 GCA_002740545.1 Lophocereus schottii
TTTAGAAAAGTTAAGGACATAGTCTAAGAGTTAGTTTTCATTTTCAGTTTCCCCAAACTCAGTATTAGATGTACCCATTTCTAATTTTAATAAGATGAACTCTTTCACTTATGACTTGTCTCATTCCGCTCCTTTTGAATGCTTTGCCTCTTATATTGAAAATGATCATATAACTCTAAAAGATTTAATCAAAGAATGGAAGATCATGAAAATCAAACCTCTACAATCAAAGATACAATATTAATCAACTTGGGGACTATTGAAGAGTCCGGATATCTTAAAATAGGAATATTATATTACTAACTCCAGAGGAGCAGGAAAGCTTTACCTCACTCTATGAGAGTTCACATATGTCTTTGCATGGTCCTACAAAGACATGTCAAGCATAGATCAAGATATCGTGAAGTATAAGATTCCTCTCGATCCAGATGCTAAATGAATAAAACAAAAACTCTATAGGATGAAGCCAAAATGAGCCTTGAAAATAAAGGAAGAAGTGCAAAAGCAGTTGGATGCAAGGTTTATTAGGGTTGCACATTACCCTCAGTGGGTAGTAAATATTATGTTAGTTTCAAAGAAAGATAGAAGTGTAAGAATGTAATTAGATTTCAGGAATCTTAATAAGGCAAGTCTAAAAAATGATATTTCACTACCATATATACACATTTTGGTGGATAACATTATAGGACATGCTCTTCTTTCCTTTATGGATGGATATACTAGCTATAACTAGGTTAAAATAGTGAGGGAAGAAATGAAAAGACTACCTCAGTACCCCATGGGGAACCTATTGCTACACTATAACGGGCTAAGTGCTAAAGTTTCCTACTAAAGAACGGCTATTACCTTACAACATGACTTAATGCATAAGAAGGCAAAGGTATATGTGCACTGTATGATTATAAAGTTCAAGGAAAGGGATAGACATGTTCCGACTCTTCGGAAGTTCTTTACTAGACTCAAAAAATAAATATAGGCTTGAACCTGCAGAAGTGTGCATTTGGGGTCACCTTTGGGAAGTTGTTCAGATACGTAGTCAAGCAAAGGGAAATTGAAGTCGAACCTTCAAAGATCAAGACAGTATAAAAAATGCCACCGCTCAAGACTTAGAAGGAAATACGACGATTCTTAGGGTGCCTACAATATGTTAGTTGTTAAGATGCATAGTTAGCCTTAGGGAAATTGAGGTCGACCCTTTAAAGATCAACTCAATATAGAAAATGCCACTACCTAAGACTGAGAAAGAAATACAAGCATTTTTAGGGGGCATACAACACAACAACCACATTGATTAAAGCTGATGATGGCATGTGAACTCATCTTCAAGAAATTAAAGAATGTAGTAAAGTCAGCATAGGATGAGGAGTGCAATGAAGTATTTGATAAAATCAAGGAGTATCTTTCTATTCCACTACTATTGGCACCTCCACAACATGTCATTCCCCCCATTCTCTATCTCACAACAATTACCATGGTAATGGGGGTCTATGCTAGCCGAGAAGATAGAAGGGGAGGAAAGGGATATCTATTGCATGAGGAAAAAGTTTCTTGAGTATAAAACTCGCTACACCCCCCTTAGAGAAAGCCTCTTTGGCCTTAGTTTGTGCATCTAAGAAACTTAGACAATACATGTTATTCCATACGGTATATGTGGTAGCACCGATGAACTTGATAAGTTATTTGCTACAACAATTAGTGATAAGTGGCAAGGTTGTCAGGTGGAAAGTATTGCTATCAAAATTTAAGTTGCATTGCATCCAGCAGAAATCCATTAAAGGAAGAGTCATGTCAGACCTACCAACAGAAGATCAAAATAAAGAAACCTTCAATTTCCCCACTGATGAAGTTCTTTAAGTAAAAGACTAGGTATGGACAATGTATTTTGATGGAGCATCAAACCAAATAGGAATTAGGGTAGGCATCCCTTTAGTATCTCCGGAAGGGTTACATACCCCTATCTCAGTTAAGCTTAATTTTGAGGTTCCTAACAATGTGATGGAATACAAAGCTTGTATTATTGGGTTGCAAGTCGCCATAAAAATATGAATAAAGAATCTATGGGTGTATAGAGACTTTGGTTTAATAATCAATCAAATCTCGCAAAAATGGAAAGTGAAAAGTGAAGTTGTAATAACCCAACCCTAACCCATATTTATTTATTTAAATCATATTTATTTATTTAATTAATCATATTTATTCATTTTAATCATTTATTGATTTAATCACTTATGGTTATTCGTTTAATCAAATCATGTTTATTAATTCAATTACACTCAATTTATATATTTACCGAATTACCTTATGTCATTTAAATGTTTCGCTTTCATTTATCATATTTAGTCATCTCGGTTGGGGGATATTTCATTTGGGTTCCATTTTACAATTTAAGTTTCATTGATTGTTAATTCAAGTTTCGTTGATTGATTAAATATTGGATGAATCGATAGTAGGCCTCAATAATTATGGTTTAAGAAATTATTATTATTATTATTATTATTATTATTATTATTATTATTATTATTATTATTATAACGTCGCAAAAATTTAATTTTAATTTACGAAAATTCAATCACATATGGTTTACTTCCCTTCCTAGGCCCAAACCATATAAACCAATCATAGCCTAACAAGCTTGTGTTGTTAACCACGATTTAAACTTAACCTTAAACTTAACCATGGTTTACCAAAAAGCTACTTTATGGAAAGTTAAATACTATCCAAGTATGTTGATTCATTTCTAACCAAGCATCATTTCTAACCAAGCAAAACAACACACACATATCTCTCCCCTTTCTCTCTCCTACCCCATGACCAACTACAGCAGCCACCTTCCTGCCACCTTCCAACCACCAGTCAGCCACCCTCTGGCCACCAAGGCATCCACCAGCCATCCCCACACCCCCCTCAAGCATCAAACATCACTTTCACCTACTTTTCTTCAAGCAAAGTGAGTAAACCCTAACCTGATCTTGATGTGTTTTTGGTTTTTATGATTGTTTTAGCTATATTTTATGTTCTTGAGATTAACATAGATGTTATCATGCAAATTATATTGACTTTGGAGATGTTGATCATGGTGGATTTGAGCTTGAAGCATGTTAAGGGTTAGGGTTTGTCATGATCAAGTTAGCTTAAGTCAAGAGATGGATTTGTATTATTTTGAATATGATTTTGTAATCTTTAGTCTTATTGATAATTATGATGATGTTTTGGTGACTTGTAATGATTTCAAGTGAGGATTTATGTGAAAAAAAGAGGAGAAAGCAAAAACAGTGAGGGCTAAAAATGGCAGAAAAAAGGGGTGATTTTGAGATTAAACTGGTCATGATCGGCCCACTAAAAAATTATGATTTTTTGTGGATAGATAGGTTATTGTGTTAGATTTCAAATGAATTTTAAATCATATTAATGTGAGTTCTGTGGACAAAGTTATGGTCATTTTACAAGAACTACGCAGGTTAAACCAAAACTGGTATACTTGTGTTCTACCCCCATTTTGGGAACCCTATTATGGGAACCATGTTTTGTGTTGTGAAAGAAAATTTTTTTGGGGCTTCTTAATCTTTCCATATTGTGATTTAGGTCTCCATTTGAGGTCAAGGTTGAAAGTTATGAATTTTTGAAGTGAACTGACCTGCTTTGGGGCAAATTGGGCTGTTATTGCAATTTCTGTGCAACGTATACTTGGGGGAAAATTCTAAAACTTTTACTATGGATTGTGCATATTATTTTTGAATTTCATATAAGAGTTCATGAATTTCAGTTGTGTAATTTGAGTTTGGTGTTTTTTGGAAGCAGTTTGAGTTACTGTATAAAGAGTAATAGTAAAGATTGAGTAAGATTGATCATGCACTCATTTTGTGTATTTTGGGCCAAGCAAGGTCATTTAAGGGGCAAATGACTATTCATGGACTTTCATGGAGCTTTTAGCTTGATTAATGAGAAAGAAGAAGATAAGTATACAATTTGAGAGCTTGTTTATAAGCTTTGAATCAATTATGGATTTTATAAAGAAAATATCAGTTTAGTGAGCTGAATAGCTTCTATTGAGTTCAATGACTCATTTATGGTGAAATTCTATATCTAATGAATTTATGAATGAAATCTGAGAAGTGAGGAGAGTTGTGACTCAGAAACCATATTCATTAGATCAAATTATTGCAGTTTATGCTATTTTGAACCAAGATATATCTCTCTTGGCCTCAAACCTTTATTACTTAATTCAAAATGTATCAAATGTATTTATCAAGCCAATCTACTGTACTCGTTGTTATCTTAAACCAAGCTATACATGAGCGAGTCTTAAACCCGTATCAGCAACCTATCTCAGAAAATGCCACAACCACTCTCCTATTTGTCACCATCAGGGCCTTTTCTTTTGTAATCTCATTTATCTCACTATGGTGTATTTTACTTTCATTTACTTTATATCGAATTTAATTGCTTTTATTAATTTAGTTTTGAAGTTATATTGAAACACCCAAGCTATGTATACCATTTAATTACTCAATTTCTATTACACATACTTACTCAATTATGTGAGTAAGGATCATTTACTGACTACACATACCTACAATGGCATTTATGAAATAGAGTCAAGAGCTAGTTATTGTTTTCCGCTATACATAAGTGTTAGCAAGTCAGAACATATTTATCAAGTTAGATGACATTTATGAAACATATGACATTTATATCAAGTCAAATGACATTTTTCAAGACTCAAGGTACATCCATTGACTGTATCTTCAGAAAGCAGAACATGTTTATGAAGTTACAACTCTTAATGAGTTTATCAATGACTCATTCTATACAATGATTTGCCATTTAACTTATGAGCCCGTTAGTTATTATCTATAGGGAGTCAGCCCATTATTTACCCACATGGCTTCAGGCCAACTCTTCATCGGATTAACAGGTGTACACCTATATATAGATCACATCATTGTAAGGGGTTCACATCCAGATAATAATGAGCAATTCAGTTTCATATTACTTTCATTTTCATTGTTATTGTGAACTAAATGAATTACAATGGCGGATACCCATCAGCAGTATTTCTATGCTTATTTTATAATACAAGAATGCATGTACTGAGTTTTAGCTCACATTTTTAAATTATTTTCATGTTTTACATTTTAGGTGATGAAGTACCACATGTTTCTCCATTTAGCAAGCCCTTTTGGAAGTCATTAGATGCTCACAGTGGATTCAGTATAGCATGAATGTTGGGATCGACCTCAGGGTCAAGTTGGATTTATATTCAATATACTTGTGTAGTGTGGAGTGCGAGTTAGCACATGGTATAATTAAGTCGATTGTATTGAAGTTGAACTATTATAGACTTTGGTCTTGAAGTTTTTCGGTTTAATAGATATTGTGATTTGAACATGAATTGCAAGATTAACACCTTCTATGATTAAGTATTTCGCTGTAGTTTTTCGTAAATCATGTCATTAGCAGTTTAGGGGCATTACAGATTTGGCATCAGAGCTAAGGTTTTAAAGGTCACTGTGAGCTATCAAGTGTTTATGAATTGGCTATCAAGGTGTGTATAAGTTATGTTGGACTAGTTAAATGAGCTATTGATTATAAGTTCATATGTATGGGTATATAAGGAGGAATCATTTCCATTTGGGTGACTCAATCATTTGGTAATATCTTGAGATCCGAGCATTAGCAAGGTAGAGTGTGGAGCCATTTGGGTGACCTGTTAGTGAGGCATGCTCTCATTTATCTGGGAGTTGTATTGTATATTTCATTTCTTATATTTGGTTAAATTTTTGCAATTGCGCACTCAGGGTGTGTGACCCGTTGAGTTATGAGCTCCGACGTGTGGCCGTTGACCTATTGAAGTGTTTCTCTCTATTTCAGGTATCTATCGTAAGACTTTAAGCCATATTTTAGTTAGTTTTTAGGCATAACTCTATTTGTTCTGCCCCAGGATTTGAGAGTTTTATTGAGGTGTATTAATATACCTGATCTTGAGTACAGTGATGGTTGAAACCAATGTAGGGATGCCATTTACAACTTCTTAAGGGATTAATACATTGTCAAGTTAGATGTAAACCTCTACATGAGGAAATGCTTTATGGGGCAATATCTTTGAGGTATACCAATATAAGATGAACGTTACAATGAGTGCTTATATCTAATGATAACAGTTAGTAGCTTATGGTGTGCTATTGGGCATTAAATGCATGGTACGAGCAAGATTAAGCTGTTATTCTTGACATTAGGACCTTACCTCATCAATGCTCCCATTACTTCCTGTCATTGACTTATTTCTGCCCTAGTTAACTTGAATTGTTCAGAGTATCATGTCTTTGCCACTAACACTCTCTTGATTTATAATGGAGTGTTTATGGAAAATCTTATGTGTGGTCTGTGGAGAGTTCTTTAAACATATCTAAGTAACCTTTCTTATAGGCGATTAAAACCCTGATGATTATAATCGTTTAATTCTCTGTTTCCATAATGGTGCCTATGATGACCCCCGGTGTGCGTTACTATGTGATTTTCAGTTCTTCCTAAACATGTTGGATCCATTCTACTTACAGTTCAGTCACCACCATATTCATATTTTTACTGTCACCTACTTTAGCTCCTTGCTTCTATTTGGCCACTATTCATTTATTGCTTGCAAAGCCTTTGGTTGCTTCAGAACCAATCATTGAGTGCCCTTTCAGTAATTAAATGGATCCATATTGTTTGTGTTTCTATAACATTGTAATGTCATGTTGGCATACTACTCTATGGCCGTGACTACATGTCGTTACTCAAGTTATTTTGACAATTCTTTCTTTACTTGTACAGCCTATCTTATTAATGATAAAGAATGATTTGTACTATTTTTATCTGCCAACAGTTTCGAAGTTTATATGCCTACCCAAGACATCCATTTACTGCAGAATGTGTTATTGATGGATGACATCATGTTCAGTCATAAGATTGGCTCCTTCATCTTGACGTATTGGCCTTTCAAACACCAGACGAATAAAATTTTCCTTTTGGTGGTGTTGACCCTCATCTTTGTCATTTTACTTATATACGAGTACCGTATGACTTTTCAAATGCCTCTTTAGTTTGTTAGATTTCTTCACCCCTAGTAGTTAATACTCCCTCTCAACTTTATAACACCATTAATTTACTTTACTATTATGACCATCATGAATAAACTGCATGTCTTGTTTATGCAAGTCATTTATATGCCTTACCTCCTTCATTATGAATCTTCGTCCTTTCATTCACTCAGCTTACATGCCGGTCCTTTATAACCAATAAAGAAATATTTTTGTAAGAGTTCATGGTGTGGTTGCATCTCTTCACACTTTAGATCATCCCCCTATCTTTTAAATTTACTAAGAGCAGTAGGCAGTTGAATGTGTTATCTTTTATAAATATGCCTCTATTGGTATTGCTGGAACCATATTCATTAGGCATTCAATTCAGTTTAATTAGCAGATCTTGTTATCATTATGGGGATGAACTGACTGTGAACTTTTAGAAGATGACTTGTAAAGATCTTAAGGTTAGCTTGAGAAATGAGGAAAGACAAAACGTGTGTTTCTATGGACTGAGGGAAGAAAAATCCTATTTTCGCCCTAATTGCACTGTGCAAGCAAGTAAGTTATCGTATCAGTAATGCATTGAATATTAGTTATATGCCAACCACGCTCAGTATATACATATCCATAATTGCAGTTTGTGAATTTAGAGATGTTTCATCTGAGGATTTTCAGGACTATCCTTCCCCAAGAAATAGTGATTTTAGATTAACCTAGTTCTAGGTGCTCAATTCATTTTTAAAGCCCCTATCATATGACCCCTAGCAGAGTTTAAAAAACTAAAGATTTAGTAAGATGAGTTGTTATAGAAGTTATTTGACCAAGTATGTCATCGTGGGAAACCCTAGTTTTATATGTGTGAAGAAGGAAGGCAGAACCTTATGGTTGTATACTGTATACAGAAAGTTGAATAAGATCATTATCAAAAACAAGTGCCCTATACCTTCAATAAATGATTTATGGGATTAACTGCCAACAACAGAAGTCTTTTCAAGGAATGATTTGAGGTCCAGATATCACACCTAAACCATGCAACCACAGTTTATCTTTTGTAAGAATACCCTTTTATAGTAATTCTTGAAATTGTTTGCTTGTCTCATCTTCAAAACTTGATACTATCCAATTGTTTAATCTCCCTTGCATCTCAACCCGATATTTCATATTAGCGTGATCTTCCATGTCTTTGCAAACCCATTGTTAAATGTGCAATACATTTTTGTTTGACTTTATATAGTTGTCAACATTCCAGTGCTCTCGACCTTCACCATCTTTATTTCATGATCATGAGTTGTAGTCCATTTCGTTGAGAGCCAATTCAAACATCTACCTTACATCTCATTTATTAATAATGATAAGCTCGTATAACTTCTTCTGAATTCATAATGTAATTCAACTCTCATTAGTGTGGGTGATTGCGATTATCATAATTCTCTTACTCTCTTTATTTTGAACTTTAATTCCCACACATATATCTTACATTACGATGAATAAACTTCCGCATTCTCTATTTAATCTTATTGTTGTACTCAAATTGGCTTCATATGAGTAAAGCATGTTCCTATTTGTAGCTTGCTTAATCTATTTATCTATACATTGGCACTTTGCTTATCCAATCTATTTGTCTATATATTGCACTTTGCTTATCCAATCTATTTATCCATTTATTGCACATTGTTTGTCCCATCTATCTATTGCACTGATCTTGTTGCTTATGGCTATACAGTCACCTATGTGAAGCTCTGTTGCTTGTCATCTTGTTTTCAATTCATCAGTTAAACCCGAGTATAACCGTGCCATCTTTCTCCTTGGCTGATTATTTATTAGACCCTTTATGATCCATATTTATTAACCATAATTCTTGTGGCATTATATTTCATAATTCATGATACACTTATGGTTATCTTTCTCCTAACCAACCCATGTTAATCCTTCCTTTATAAATCGTTTTTAGTCTCATTGTTTATTTTTTTTTGTTCCTAATGACTCACTTGTACCAATCCTATCATTTTTATCTCTAACCATATTTATTCTAGTGTCTAATTCGAACTTAGAGCAAATCTCAGACTAGTCTGATGAGCGAAGGTCATGTGATGCATTAAGAACATCAAATGAGAGCATTTTGATACGGGCATAATCTCAAGCAATGTCTAGCGGTACTAGAGCAAGCTAGGAGAAGCATCGAGAAGAATGAGACAGTTCAAGTACATGCTAAGGTGACACAAGGACTGCACAAGACTCATATAGTCATATTGACCAAAGAAGGAGACAACCAAAGTTCAAATGAGATATAAAGCATTCCAAAGGGCTTATCTAGTCGAGGGTGTTAGGAGACTGGATATCAGAGTTAATTGAGTCCTCATTACATTGGACTTTATGAGTCAGTATCAGAATACTTATTAGGAAATGCATTGGTTTCCATATTTATTAGTGGTCAAGATAGAGAACCAGTAGAGAAGAGTACCTCCTTTGCAGTAACAACTTTTGCTTTTGAAGGGAATATCAATTTTTGAACCAAAGTAATCGAGCCAGTGAAGTCATTGAGGATCTAGATACTTGACCGTAGGATTAAGCAACTATGCACTTTGGGCTAATCATACCTTTTTGGAGGGAAGCAGTGAAAACTAACTATCCCTACCTGAGGTGGCATTGCATTCATGATCAAAATCATAAGTTTCAAGGACGAAACTCTTTAAGGGGGAAGGCTGTAATAACCCAATTCTAACCTATATTTATTTATTTAAATCATATTTATTTATTTAATTAATCATGTTTATTTATTTTGATCATTTTTATTGATTTAATCACTCATGGTTATTTGTTTAACCAAATCATGTTTATTAATTCAATTACACTCAATTTATATATTTACTGAATTACCTTATGTCATTTAAATTTTCTGCTTTTATTTATCGTATTTAATCATCCTGATTGGGGGATATCTCATTTGGGTCCAATTTTGTAATTCAAGTATCATTAATTGTTAATTTAAGTTTAGTTGGTTGATTAAATGTCGGATGAATCAATAGTAGGCCTCGATAATTATGGTTTAAGAAATTATTATTATCATCATTATCATTGTCATTATCATTATCATTATCATTATCATTATCATTATCATTATCATTATTATTATTGTTATTATTATTATTATTTTTATATCCTCGCAAAAATTTAATTTCAAGCAACGAAACTTCAATCGCATATGGTTTACTTCCCTTCCTGGGCCTATACTGTATAAACCGATCATAGTCTAACAAGCTTGCCTTGTTAACCATGATTTAAACGTAACCTTAAACTTAACCATGGTTTGCCAAAAAGCTACTTTATGGAAGGTTAAATACCAAGTGTGTTGATTCATTTCTAACCAAGCATCATTTCTAACGAAGCAAGACCACACACATATATCTCTCCCCTTTCTCTCTCCTACCCCATGGCCAACTGTAGCAGCCACCTTCCAGCCACTAGTCAGCCACCCTCTGGCATGACATCCACCAACCATCCCAACACTCCCCTCAAGTATCAAACATCACTTTCACCTACTTTTCTTCAAGCAAAGTGAGTAAACCCTAACTTGATCTTGATGTATTTTTGGTTTTTATGATTATTTTAGTTATGTTTTATGTTCTTGAGATCAAACTAGATGTTATCATGCAAATTCTATTGACTTTGGGGATATTGATCATGGTGGAGTTGAGCTTGAAGCATGTTAAGGATTAGGGTATGTCATGATCAAGTTAGTTTAAGTCAATGGATGGATTTGTATTGTTTTGAATATGATTTTGTAATCTTTAGTCTTATTGATGATTATGATGATGTTTTGATGATTTGGAATGATTTCAAGTGAGGATTTATGTGAAAAAAAGAGGAGAAAGCAAAAACAGTGAGGGAATGGCAGAAAATAGGGGCGACTTTGAGATTAAACTGTAATGATCGGCCCGCTGGAAAATTATGAGTTTTGTATGGTAGATAGGTCGGTGTGTTAGCTTTCAAATTCCTTTTTAATCAGTTAAATCCGATTCTGTGGTCAAATTTATGGTTGTTTTATAAGGACTATTTGGGTTAGATCAAAACTCGCATGCTTATGTCCTAACCCCATTTTGGGAATCCTATGGTGGGAATCATGCTTGGTGTTCTAAATGAAAGTTTTTTTAATACTTCTTAGTCTTGGGATTTTAAGTCTCCATTTGAGATCAAGGGTGAAAGTTATGAATTTTTGAAATAAACTGACCTACTTTGTTGCAAATTGGGCTGTTATTGTAATTTCTGTGTAATGTATACTTGGGGAAAAATTATGAAAATTTTACTGTAGATTGTCCATATTATTTTGAAATTTCCTATAAGATTTCATGAATTTGGGCTTAGTATTTTGAGTTTGGTGATTTTTGGAAGCATTTTGAGTAATTATATAAAGAGCAATAATAAGGATTGAGAAAGATTAATCATGCACTCATTTGTATATTTTGGGCCAAGCAAGATCATTTAAGGGGGAAATCAATATTCATGGACTTTCATGGAGCTTTTAGCTTGATTAATGAGAAAGAAGAAAAGTATATAATTTGGAAGCATATTTATGAGCTTTGAATTAATTATAGATTTTACAAAGAAAATACCAAGTTTATTGAGTTAATAGCTTTTATTGAGTTTAATGACTCATTTGGGTGGAATTCTATATCTATTGAATTTATGAATGAAATATGAGAAATGGGGAGAGTTGTGACTGAGAAATCATATTTATCGGATCAAGTTATTACAGTTTATAGTATTTTGAACCAAGATATATCTCTCTTGGTCTCAAATCTTTATTACTTACTCAATTCAGAATGTCTCAAATGTATTTATCAAGCCAATCTAGTGTACTTGTTGTTATCTTAAACCAAGCTACATATCAGTGAGCCTTAAACCCGTATCAGTAACCTATCTTAGAAAATGCCACAACTACTCTCTCATTTGTTACCATCAAGGCCTTTTCCTTTATAATCTCATTTATCTCATTGTGATCTATTTTACTTTCATTTACTTTATATCGGATTTAATTACTTTTATTAATTCAGTTTTGATGTTATATTGAAATACCGAAGTCATGTATATCATTTAATTACTCAATTTCTATTACACATACTTACTCAATTATGTGAGTAAGGATCATTTACTAACTACACACAGTTACGATGACATTTATGAAACAAAGTCGAGGCCTAGTTATCGTTCTCCATTATGCATAAGTGCAATCAAATCAAAACATTTTTATCACGTCAGATGAAATTTATAAAACAGATGACATTTATATCAAATCAGCTGATATTTTTAAAGACTCAAGGTACATCCATTGCCTGTATCTTCAGAGAGCAGAACATGTTTGTTAAGTTAGAACTCTTAATGCGTTATCAATAGATCAGCTTATACAGTGATTTGCCATTTAACTTATGACCCCGTCAGTTATTATTTATAGGGTATCAGTCCATCATTTACCCGCGTGGCTTCAAGTTAACTCTTGATCAGATTGGCAGGTGTATACCTGTGCATAGATCATATTATTGCAAGGGGTTCACATCCAGAAAATAATGAGCAATTTAGTTTCATATTACTTTCATTTTCATTGTTATTGCACACTAAATGAATGGCAAAGGCAGGTTCCCATCAACAGTGTTTCTATGCTCATTTTACAATACAAAAATGCATGTACTGAGCTTTAGCTCACATTTTCAAATTGTTTTCATGTTTTCCATTTTAGGTGATGAAGTTCCATTTAGCAAGCCCTTTTGGAGGTCATCAGATGCTTCCAGTGGATTCACCATAGTATAAATGTTGGGATCGACCTTAGTGTCAAGTTGGGTCTATATTTAATGCACTTGTGTAGTGTGGAGTGCAAGTTAGCACATGGTATTATTAAGTCAATTGTATTGAAGTTGAACTATTATAGACTTTGATCTTGAAGTGTTTCAGTTTAATAGATATTGTGATTTGAACATGAGTTACAAGATTAAATAGTTTCAGTGAGCCTTGTCCTTATTAGGACGATGGTAGCACCTTCTATCATTAAGTCTTCCGCTGTAGTTCTTTGTAAATCATGTCATTAGCATTTTGGGGGTGTTATAGAAGTCTTGGCACCAGACCTAGCAAACGTGTCATTCGATTCGAGTTTTGTTCAGTTCAAGTTATGCTTGGGTTGATCAATTTCAGTTTGGGTTCGAGTTCGATTTGGATTAAGTTCAGGTTTATCGAATTCAGTTCAGGCTCAGATTCGGGTACGATTTGGGTGAAGGTTGGATCAGTTTAACTTTTGATCAAGCACGTTTAGGTTGATTTGGGCGCGGTCAGGTCAAAGTCAACTTAGGTAGGTTTCGATTATAAGTTCTAATCAATTTTGGACTGGGTAGAAATTGAATCAGGTTCCTTTCGGGTTGGCTTGTATTTTAATAGGTTCAGTTTATGTGTGGTTTGAGTTTGATATCTTACACGACTATAAAACCGATGGAATTTTGGACAACATAGAAGGAGGTTATATAGCCATGACTTTCAATTGGGTTAGTTTTTATTCTCCTTCTAGTTCGTCCAAAATTATATTTTAATTGGATTAGTTTCTAATCTTGTACCAAAAAAAGCCATATCAATTTAAATTTTGGATCATGTATAAATCTCCTTCTTCTAATTCATCCAAGATTTAGTTTCCATTGGGTTACTCTCAAAGCATCACACATGGAATAATCAAGTAGATCAACAAATAGTGCTTGATGAATGTCATATTTGTATAGGATTTCATGAGTATTTGGGAGTCATTTTATGGCATTCGTGAGCTTAATTATATGATTTATGCCCTTATTTTTATTATTACACTGGTTTGGCTTGTTTTGAGAGTGTTAATAGATCTTTGACTTTTTGAGCCAAGTTATATGAGTAGAATGATGATTTTGAGGCCTTGTGGATCAAAGAAGGTCGCAAAAAAGTCCCAAAGATGCACAACACGGACGTGCTGTGGCCAATATCAAGGTCCAGGAGGATCTAGGAAGAAGTAGCGAGGCAGCAAAAGAGAACCACCAAACCAGATGGCACTATAGCCTGGCTGTCGTGGAGGCCACGATCCATGGTAGGCCCCATGATCACACCATGGTGGTCCCCCTTCCCCGAGTTGGCTTGATTTTTTTGTGGCTTTTCGTGTTCTAAGAATTTTGGGACGTTTGCAGCCTTCATTTTCACAATAAAAACTGCTTTCTTAGATCCCCATATTCATTCCACTATCTGGTTAGGAATTAGAATCCATTTTAGGGTGTGGAAGAGTAACTAGAAGAGGGAGATTCGCGAGGAAGCAGGATCGGGTTTACAATCGGCCGATTTAAGCATGCATTCCGGTTAAAGAATTCTTTCCCTTCCCTTCTCTTTTCTCCATTACATGTGTTGCTTTCTAAATAGATAGATTAGATTATGTAATTCATGTTAATTTATAGTTTTACATCTTGAGATTGATGTTGAACTTGTGTTTACCTATGTTTTTGATTGTTTAGTGCACATTTGAATTGTTGGGTTCATTTCATTACGTCTGGAGTTTGAATTGCTTGTAAGAAGTTTGATCACCTTCTTGCTTGTATTAGATATTGGGTGAAGTACTCAAAAGGTGAAATCTAATGTTGGAATAACCATATTTCACTTGATTGTGTGATGTCTTAAGAAAGAATTACCGATCGAGAGACCTAAAATGATAATCATGTGCCAAATGAACCTAAACTAATTACGGATCCGTAAGAATTGATGATTGATTTGATTTGGGTATTACGCTTCGCCTTGAAAAAGGGTAGTGATACCTCGATTATTGGTCTTGAAATTTCTTAATTAAAGAGAAAGTGCTTAATTTATTCTTGAACCGCGTAATTGCTCGGTTGACTTAACTCCTTGAACATTTATCCGTTAAATTAGATAGTAGATTAGTTTAATTTCAATCTCAAAATTTAATTTGCTTGGTCTATCTTGAGGGAACATAGTCTGGTAGCTTGATCTGGTCTTTATGGGATCGACCTTGATTTGCTACAACCTGAATGCCATTTTTGAGGCTGTTGCCAGGGACTAGTGTTAAATATTGGGGTTTTCCCGATTGGTTTGACTGAGCTTTTTTTTCCTTTTAAAAACAACCAAAATAATTGAAAAT
>NCQV01048546.1:30318-41920 GCA_002740545.1 Lophocereus schottii
TCCACAAAATCAATTACATCAAAAGAATCCCACTATCCCAAAAAAAAGAGTCCTGATAACAAGATCTTTGATTCATTGAAGAGGCATCTCCTCTCCTTCAAAGACTCTTTTGTTTCTCTCTCGTCAAATAGTTCAAAAAATCTCATGTGGGACTCCACCAGAATGGGTTATCGAACTGACACCTATTTTTGTGCAGGTCAAAATGTGTAAATTCTTTTCTTACAGCAGTAGGACTCCACCAGAATAGGTTATCCCGCCTCCACGACACCCTTGATAGAGTCTACAACAACAACAACAACCCTTGATAGAGTCTACATTGCTCACAATCTGGAGCTGTTCTATCATCTCAGGTATTCATGTCAAAATACTCGACATTCTGACATGGAAATAGCCAACTAACACCTATTTTTGGGCAGATCGAAATGTGTAAATTCTTTTTTTTGTTTTTAGCAGATCAAAATGTTTAAAACTTCTATGACAACAGTCAAAAGGCAAGTCTTAAGACATTGAATATAAAATTTGACGCTCGTCTGCGAGCAACACAGGATGACTAAATTACCTAAGATGCCCTCATATATCAGGGCCAGCAGAATCACACCGGCCTTCTCTACAAGCTTAAATTTCCTAAGGAAGATATCTGTTTAGAGCATGACTTCAGAACTGTTCGAGCACGCCAGATTCGGTCGCATATTGTTTACTTTGTCAAGCAGATAGGACGAAATATCTATTTGTATAAGGACGAAAACAAGCTGAAACCATGACCCAGAAAACATGCAGTTTTAACATAAATTTAAGGGCATGTAGGCCGTTGCTAAGTCACTGGATTTCCAAAAAGCTAAATGCTCAGCATAGATTAGGGAACCTTCGCAATAAATGACATTACTAAAGCATTGACACACCAAATAGAAATAAAATCTGAAACGTACCTTCTGCAACATCAGCAATTGATGGATTATTCTCCACTAAAGCCTAGATCAACAAATCAATATCAGCAATTATGAAATACCAAGTGAAATAGAGTAAAAATTCATAATTCAGTATTTTATGTCCTACACAAAAATAGGAAGTTTGCAAGGGTATACCTCTTGTAATTGCAGTAGTGAACATATTGTCTTCTTAGACGATGTAACGAGATCTGAATATGCAGCAGATACTCCGTCATCCGCCTCACAAAAGAATGATCGGACTGGTTCCTGGAACCAATTGCAACAGTTTTACCACAAAATTCAAAAATGTGACAACTAACACAAAACAAATAGGAATGAAAACCGCCGGAATTAAACAGACAACAATAGTTACCTGTGGTAACTTATTTGATTTAGAGAATGCTTTCTGCAGCAAGAATCTAATTTCAAGAGCTTTGTCACATAAAGCCTGCAAGGGAAAAACATGGAGAAGTTGTTAAATGGAGCAAAATGACAATATGACTACCCTTTACAATTCGAAAAGCATCAGGAACCATACTATCCTAATAGAGACAACAGAACCAGTAGTGATATTACAACCAAGTCTGCATATGACAATAACTTTCAGCAATATACTTCAGAACTTAGTGCATATAAGGGTTCATGTCACTGCCCTCAAACTCAAATTGTCAAACACTACCAGCATAACAACTGGAAGTCATAGGCATAAAAACTACAATTAATTCTGTCAGTGCACCGACCACAGAAACATTAACATTATTCAGGATTACATAAGAACACTTCACTAAGTTCCCTTCAGCCACGAAAAATTTCGTTCGAGTCTGACAAGAATGATAGCGAAATAAAATTAAAATAAAAACTTTCCGTATTCAGCATCTTATTCACAGGATGGAGCTTTGCATCAAGAAAACAAGCACTGGTCAAATACAGAAGCAAGTTTGCCAATATCCTGAACCACATCAGAGATGTAAAGTACCTTCTGGCTCTTGATTGCCTGTCCCTTGAGAAGATCTTCATCCTTTTGTCGCTTTAAGTTTTGTATCAAATTTCTAAAGGAACAACCAATACAGGAAAAATCAACAGAAGGCTACCAAAGTGTCAAACAAGCATCTTCTCTTATCCTTTTTTCCCGCAAATGAACTACGCCATCCTAAACATTTCAAAATTAACAGCAGCCATCATGCATTATTATTCGACATGTCGTTGAAATCACCAATTTCTCAAGACAAGAACTAAATTAAGATCACCAGGAACATTATGACCAAAGGAGTGGTGAAGGTTCCCCACCAGTAATGACTTTTTTTCAACTCCCTCAGTCATTCAAAAAGCTCCAAAACCAACCTAAAAAAGCCTTGAACCTAACCAAACCCAAAGAAATTAACCCAAAGTATCACAGTGGGGGCGGTGCACAGGAGTAAGATACCTAAGATCATATCCCTACAGTTACTTGGAGAGAGGTAATTTCTGTTCAACCCTACATATGAAGGACATCGACAATTTACTACACTAGGAGAGGAACAGAGGAGGGCAGATGACAACTTAGCAAAACATTTACCAATGACAAATTTTTAAGTGGACAGTAAACAATGATGCAAGCCCCTCCGGCAAGAGTCTTGATTGTCCAACTCCAAACAGGACAAACATCAATGAGAGAGAACTTAAATAAGCTTAGTTAGCTCCAACTCAAAGTAGCTTTCTCACTGATCATTGTTCATGTTGGGAAATGATCAGCACAGAGAAGAAAGGAAGACGGCAATAAATAGAGAAGCAAAACAAGAAAAGAACAACATTCACACCTAGGACTAGGCTCACGTAATTAGACATTCAGTCTTATAACACACCCCCCCAAAAAAAAAAAAACAAAGAAAAACAAAAAAGGGGAAAGTTGACAAAACAACCATTCAAAAGAGGCTATTTTGCAATGCTTTCGCTGGCTGGGGGGGGCGGCGTCACCATTGGAAGTTTTAGATTTTCTACATAATCTTTTAGAGAGCTAGATATAGTCTCCGCATAGGATGCTAGTTATGCATCCACCTATTTGATTTATTTATCAGTGCATAAACTTTGTCATTGAAAAGATGCCATTTTATTAGTGACTGTACCAGTAACTTCAAACAGGAGTTCAACATTGGCACGGACAAAGTATCAAGTCAGGTATGAAAGGCAATTCGGCAGAGAGACATACTCCTCCATTTTTTGAAGATCCCTATACTCTTTCTCAAGTTCCTCGATTTCATCATCTTTCCGATTGTCTTTTTGCTTCGCATCATCTTCATCTTCTTCATCATCATCTTCATCTTCATCATCATCTAGTTCATCGCCATCCTCTTCATCACCATCATCATCTTCTTCCTCTCCATCTTCTCCGGAGCTCTTGGCATCATGCCCTCCACTTTCCCCGTCATCGGAGTCATTGGACCCATCAGAATCCTCTTCACTAGTCACCTGGGCATTCAAGACCACTCAAAATCAACAATTCAAACGAAACAATCATCACTCTAATCATATAGTACTAATCTAAAACGGATTGCAATAGCCATAAATGTATGTACCTCATTCATGAACCCATTCTCTTCTTCCGAACCCATCTCACTCTCACTCTCGCTCTCGCTCTTCTGAGATCGTTTCAATCGCTTCGAAAAGGACCCCATCTCAGATTTCCAACCCAGAAACTAGGTTAAAAATACTTGGTATTCTTAAACACAATCGTATCCTTCCCACAACCTATGAAATACCCAGTTCAGTAAAAAATTTAAAAATTAAAAAGAAAAACATATTCGAACATGGAGGAGTGAAATATGCAGGGAAAGCTTACCTAAGATTGACAAGAACAGAAGAACGAGGCGAGCAGCGTAGGAAATCTCGGATGCCAATGGAGAAAGTGGTGGGGGTGGCAGAGGAGGACGAGAAAGCACAGCTGTTAAGCCAACGCCGACGGCCCAAGCAAACACCTGCTAAGCCCCAACAAAACCCTGGAATCGGCGGAAGGAGTATTGACGGAGAGTCGGATATACAGAAATATACGGCCTTTTGGCGCAATATTCGGTTATCTCATGGGAAGTGAGTCTAGAGTTGATAAACATGAAATTAGTTTCATTAATTAGATGAACTTGTATTTGTTTTGAAATTAGTTTAAAGTTTATTCAAAACTACGGAGTAACATGCCTTCACATCATATGGTTAATGTATATCGATTTTGGTAAATTGATTAGATTCATGCTTCTTTTCTCATAAATCTCAGGTTAAATTCATTATGTGTTATTGTGTCGAGTTTGTTTTTACCAACACGAAGAGGTTGTTTGATGAGGAAATATGGAGTGCAATTTAATCATATATATATATATATATAGATTTTTGGGAATGAATAGCAATTCTTGGTCAGCTTTTTGCCCTTAAGTAGAGCTCGTTGGGCAAGAGGATTAGGCCATGTTCGGTAACAACGTTTTCAGTTGGTATATGGTCCACTCGATTGTACAAATACAATTGTACAACCGGACCCATAAATTATCCATGTGAGCTCCACGTTCAAAAAACAAAGAAAATTATCGGATTTCGGTTCACTAAAAATAACCTATGACTCACTTAAATATGCCGTTGTACATCTAGTTTCGCTCACTAAAAATAATTTATAACTTACTAAAATATATTTAGTGAGCTAAGACACAATTTAGTAAGCTAACAAGTACTTTTAGTGAGCAGACATACCGATACTAATGTATCTTATGTACCCAAGTTTCATTTAGTAAAAATTACTATATAACTTATTAATGTGCAATTGTACTAAAAAAAAAAAGTTATTGTGAATCTGAAACTCGCTAAACTATATTCTAATTGTATATATTTTTTTAGTGAGTAATGATATTTATTTACTGAGTTGTTATATCATACAATCGGTTGTACATAAGTAATTGTACAATCGAATTTCAACTCACTAAAAATGTATAACTCACTACAATACTTAGTGAGTTAAGACATAATTTTAATGAGTTAATATATACTTTTAGTGAGCAGATAGATCAAACCAATGCATCTTATATACCCTAGGTTTTACTTATAAAAATACTATATAACTTATTAAAATGCGCTACTATACTAAAAAAATGTTATTATACATCTAAAACTCACAAAATAATATTCTAATTGTCTATATTTTTTCAGTGAGTTATGACATATATTTAGTGAGTTATTGCATATATTTAGTGAGTTGGACTATATTTAATTAATTCATTACATTTCTATTATACTCACAAAATATAATACAAACACCCTTATATCATAGTAAAAAATAATTGAGTTGTAACATAACCTAAGAACTTGACAATATTATTTACTGGCTATCTATACTATTCTTTTTAATGCACTATCATATTCATTTAGTGAGTTATGATAGATAATTGGTGAGCTATAAAATGTATTTTGTGACTAATATGATTTAGCGTGGAATACTAATCATTCATACTAAAAAATAAGTGTACAAATAATATAGTACGCAATTTTATTTAGCACATATACTTTTTTATTCATATTTTAAGGTATGATATATTCGTTTTTTAGTGAGTTATAACTTATATTTAATGAGTTATGACATACTTTTAGTGAGTTGGATTACATTTATATTATATTACTAAATATGTATAATATGAATGCGCTTATGTTATAATAAAATATAATATAAATATTTCTTACTAACGTTGTATTGCTCATTAAATCTATTACATAACTCACTAACATATGTTGTATTGCTCACTATGCTGTATCCATACATATAAAAATTTGTAGTGATTTTTTTTTCTTATTTTCGTTTATTTTTATAATAAATCTAAATGCTTCTATTGAGTAAAAATACGGATAATAAATATAGAAATTTTTAATTAATATTTATCTTAAAATTAGGATTTTTACACAAAAATAGTGAATGTAGATCCATAGTGTAAATACAAGTGTATTCCTTAATATTTCAATTGAAGAATTTAAAAAATTAGAATTTTTTTGAAAGACGCTTAAAAGACTTTTAAGACGAAAAGAATAATAATAAAAAAAAAGACTTTGCTTTTACCACAAATTGAACCCACCTCACCTATTTGAGTAAAACACATTTGCCACTCCACTATCCACATATTCCTACTATTAATGTCAGTTATAAATAATGTTGAACCGGGAGCACCGCTTGTATAATTTACAACTGGTGGTGGGTCTAGATGGACAATTGAGTTGTTCACATGATTGTACGTAATAAATTGCGCAGCATTTTAGGTAGCATTTAGCATTTTGATCAGGTCAATATACTAATTAGGTAATTTTTAGTGTTTGGTAAACTAGTGTTTGACTATCATTTCAAGTAGCGTTTAGTATTTTAAATAGCGTTTTTGAAAAGCTAATAGTATTAACGTTGACATTTAAAAGTAGCGTTTCATATTTTTTAGCCAAAAAATATCATTTAAATTTTATCATTGAAAATTATATATATCCTTTTATATCAATTTACATTAATCAGCTCGCATAACAGCTAAATTTACCGAACATATGAGTTTCAACCGCTAACCTAAACAACTATTCGCTAACAACTAAATTAGAAATGCTAGCCACTATCTAAACAACTATCCGCTACCTGAACCCTATCCGCTAACTAAACAACTAATTTTGTCGAATAGGGCCTCAATCATTGCGATCGGCGGTGAATGCATTTGGTTAAACCCCCCCAAAAAAAAAGCTTATTTTTGGGTTTTAGAGTTGGGTTTTAAAGATGAGTACTAAATGTATCATTAATTTGTTTTTGGCATTAAACTCTTTATTTTAAGGCATTTAAAACTTTACACAAAAATATAAAAATGCAATAACAAGACAAATAAGGTATATAAAGTATTGTTTGGATTTCTTTATTTATATATTATAAGTCACAATTCTTCAAGTACCATTAAAATACTAATTATTGTAGTTAAAATTGAATAGGAGTCCATCCAATATATTAACCTATAAATTGTACCAGTAAAAGGTAAAGCTAGCAAATCAAAAGTAATTAAGTAAAGCTAGAATATGGATGAATTTAGTATAAAAAGGGATTAAACGGTCAAGTGGATCGACATCTTAATTCATTTCTTTTATTCTTATTTCACTTAGCTCCATTCCTTTATTTCTTTTAAATATTTCAATGATGATAGAACATAGATAGTAGTAGTTTTTTTTTTGAATTTTATTTATATTTTTTTTACATCTACTCTTTGCTATCTTAATTTTTTTCAGATACTTTATAGTTAGTTATAGGTCTTGCAATTTTATTTTACATTTGTTTGGATTTTTATTGTAGTTGGTGTGTGGTTCTTATTACAGGTCTTCATCCAAAATGTTGCATTTTATATATTTTCTTTTCAATTGCTTCTTTCAATTCATGAATAAATTAATCAACTTATGTTGGTATTGAATTTATCCAAATTAAAATCTAGTACTCCAAATTAAAATTCCAGCCACCAAACGGGGATGTGGGGGGTCTGATGTAGCAACCTTACTCCTGAATTGTAAAATTACAGAGAGTCTGGTTCCGATTGGCCTGGATTCAAAAATCATAAACTATTTAGACTCCACAGAAACGGAGCAAGGAAAGCTTAAAGAGACTTGTTACTTTAGTCCGTATAATCCAAGTTGAAAAATAGTCCAAACTTGGTATTGAATTTATATTTACCAAATTCAAAATCATAAACTAAGCATATTGCAAATATTAAAGCCATAAATGCACAAGATATAAACTTTTAAACAAGCCCATGCAAAGTACGAGTTCAATAATAGTCATTTGTGATATTTGAGGGTTGGGAATGAAAATTGAATTATAAACCCAAGTGTTTGGAGATAATAGGAATGAAATCAAACTCCAATCTTCATTGTTTGGTCAATGATTATAGAATAGAATCAAACTTATTTGATCTAAAAATATTCTTATGCCATCGTTAGTTGTTTATTTTTTGTAATCAACTTTTTTGTGAATTCATATTTTTATTTTTGAATCATAATATAAGTTATTATTTTATATTTTTGTTTGGTTGAGGTAAAAAATTTTGTAAACCCATAATCTCAAGACACGTTAGATTTATAAAAAAAGCTTTTTTTTTGGGGTTACCCATATTTTTATACGCTCATTATTTTGCTTGATACGTGTGCACACACGCACCAAAAAAAAAAAAAAAAAGCTTCAAGCTACCATTTCATGGGTTGTTGCTTCAATCCATGATTCTACCTCTTCACCTTCCTCTCTGTCCCTTTGCTAAAATTAGAGCAAACTTATAATTCAATTTACTTTGATTAGCATTTTCTTTTATTTTTGGGTCAATAATCTGTTCTCTGGAGGTTGGAAATTTGAAATGAAACTCCTTAAGGGATTTGATATCTCTAGATATTAAGTCTCATCTCTTTATAATGCTCACCAAACATTTACTAGTAATTAGTGAAACTTAATATCTAAGGGTTTAAGTTCCACTCTATTTTTTCTCACCAAACAACTCCCTAAGGGTCACCGGGCCAGTTTGGTGAGAAAAACTAGAATTGTATGGAATCAGAACTTGAACTTTGGGGGTTGCTTATGAAACTTGAATCTTAAACTTAGTTGTTTGGTGCAAACTGAAATAGAATCAAAGTATAGTCTTTACTGTTTGGTGGGTAATTATGGAATGAAACCAAACCTATTTTTATTTTTAAAATGTAATATGCAATTATAAGTTATGGGTTTAAAACCATCAAAACATGACAAGGTGACATCCACATATGTCATCTAATAGCAACATAAACGTAATTTAGAACTTGAGGCTCATATCAACACCAGCGAGAGAGCGGTAAATTCGGATGAAGAAGATTGATGACGAATTATGACGATCAATTGCAATTGCATTTTTTTCCTCTTCTTCATTAATTAGCAACAATTGATGAGATGGAGTCGTATTCTATTAAATTGATATTACAAATCATGACCAAATTGATGATTAACTTTGCATATCAAACACTGGCATTTGAAATAAAAAATGACCAAATCAAATAAATCATCGAAAGAATTGCAAGAAACAATCACAAGCATATGAAAAATCAACCACCAAACCAACCATGACCCAAATGCAATCAAAGGAAACAATCAGACAAGCTTCAGCAGACACAAGCTATAACCCATGGCAAGAAACAATGAGACACAAACTATGTCCATGGGAAGCACTTTCACAATCCAATTATACACCAACCTAACTACGGCCGTAAAGTTGCAACAAATACTGAGGCTACTATAGTAGAACAATGATGTTTTATCTTCATCCATGTCTCCTCATTGTGTGGCCTCCATTTCTCCAAGATTTTGGGGTTGTTTACTTCTCATTTCACAAAGAGAAGAAAGGTTAAATGATGTACACCAAAAAAAAAAAACAATTGAAAAAATAAACACCTTCACAAACCTTCACCAAGCTTCAGACAAGGGTAACCAAAAAAACCGAAAAAATAAACATCACAAACCTTCACAAGATTCAACAGAAGTTACAGAACAAGGGCCAGAAAAAGTATGATTCAACAGATTCTTATATTTCCTTGCATTTTCTTACATATTCTTAAATTTCCTTATATGTTTTTTTATAACATTCAATATGTCATTTTTTCCCTCAGATTTATAGAAATATGTACATATTTTTTAGTATACACCAGTATGAAAAATCTTACATCTTTTTTTCTGAACATAATATTTATATAAAGATAAAAACAGGATTTAATGATGTAAAGTAATATTTAAGTTTNNATATGAAGCATATATGCCATTATAGAGAATAAGTCAACATGTTTTAAATTATAATACAAGAATCACATTTACGTTTGAGTTTTGATGTAAATTATGTATAAAAATAGTCAAATTGTTGGTGACGAAAGCGTTTCAACTATTTGATCCCTAGGTTTATCAATGGCTGCTTGGTGCTGCCATTATACAATTGAACATTAGGTTGAACTTAATTTTAAAGTGTTTAATTTAAATAGGATTTCATTTTTGGGGTTCTGTTCAATTTTGTTGAGAAAATTTGTTATTTTTTTAATTTGCTTATGGGGAGGTGAAACTAATATTAATATCAAAAAACCACCTCAAGTGTCGAACATATTTGGTTCTATATATTTGTAGGCTTGAAGTTATCTTACTGTTATTCAATTCACTTGTTTAAATGTTTATTTTCATTAATTATATTATTTCAATATTATTTTTCATCATCCCAAATGATAATTGTAGAAAAATAATTTTTTTTCTATAATGTTGAAATATAATTTGTTTAGTAATTTTATAAAATTCAGTTTATAAATATTAGTGATACACATAATTTAATTTCATTAAATATTTTTTTTCACAATTCATATATTAAAGACCAACAATTATACATACATTTATAAAAATTGTACTATACAATTTTGTAATAATTCAACAGCTTCTTACATTTGTCATTATATATATCTTGTTATAGCTTCTTATAGGTAATTACATCTCGTTACAGTTTATTACATCTTCTTACAGCTTCTGTATAGGTCTTTCAACTCCTTACATTTTTTTATAACTTACAGGCTACAGCTGCAGCTTATCGCGAAAAAGAGCAGACCCTAAATTGTCTCTCTTTTGATTCTCCTTAAACTTTGTTTTCCATCAACTTGTTGACATAGGTCCTGTTTGGCAAATAACTGTTACATATTTGTATTATCTATTAGTTGTTAACCATTTGAATTATTTGGTTTAGACAAACAGTTTGGAATTAGCTATTTTTAATGAAATTGCGAGATAAAAAGTTAGTTCTCTAAGAATCTATTCCACAAGTTCATAAAATTGGTCTTTTCAAGTTACTTTGTTGAACCTAAAAAGCTTTTCTAAAAGCTATCATACTAAACATCCAAATTATCCTTTTGACCTGGACAAACATTTATTTTTGATCCAAAGACTTCCTTCTGCAAGGGAAAAAGATCTCCCCTCTTTTGTTTGAATCTCTTTATATTATGTAGATTTTCTGAAGGAGAAATTATATTTAAATCAACAAAAAAATATTAAAAATAGGCCGAGGTATTGTGATTGGATTCCTTTAAGTTTGTATCATTAAAACCTCCTATTTTATGGTGAAAATTTTTAATTAGTTACGCTACATTATATTAGCATAAATTGAGTATCTGTTTGTTAGAGCATAGAATAGTTCTTTCTAAATGTATAGGTAGAACTTTTTTTGGGGAGACAAATCCATTATGTTTTGTACACTACTTTTATACAAAACCCAACATTATTTTCTTTTTTGTTCTTTACTTCTTTGTTTAAAAGTCGATGTAATACGATCGGAATAGGAAAGAGTAGTTCAGACCTTATTAAACAATGAAACCAAATGTAACCGTAGTATCCATCTTTATCACTAGGATAGATGTTTTAAATGCCAATGACTCAATGATACCTCAAAAATAGAAATACAATTAGCCTTTAAACTCGTACTACGCACGGTTTGTTTTAAAATTTAGCTACAATATTTTTAAAAATATTATAATTAATCTTCTAATTTAAATTTTTAGAAATAATAATATTAACATATATATAATTTATTTTGTAGTTGACAAGACACCCTTCATTATAATGACTTTACTTCATATATTATTTTAATGTTTATTTTTAAATAAACTCTTAATAAATCCTTTGAAAGGACACGTGTCGT
>NCQV01048551.1:0-15411 GCA_002740545.1 Lophocereus schottii
TATTTACAACTTAATTATTAATTCATTTTAAGGAATAGTAGCTAATTGGTTTAATGAAATCTCCCATGGTATTAGAAATTTAATAGAACTAGATGTAAAGAGAAATTTAGTGATTAGTATAGAATTAGGAGTATGGTCTGTAATAAAATACTTTATCGGACAATTTGAAGGATATGAATATGTAGAAAATCAAGATAATGCACGAATTGAAAAAAGAAAAGACGAATTATACAAAATAACTAACTTAAGAATTTGCAACTTGTGCAATTTTAAAAGTTTCTTTTGTGAATTTGACAAATATTATTATGACCTTTATGATTCTACAGAAGATCAAGAAACCTACATGCAATTACTATTAAACAAATTTCCTAATCCATGGAATAGATATTTCTCTGAAAAATTTGAAGAATTTGCTAGACAACCCACAGTTTTTAGAACTGTTGTAGCAGTCCAAACAATAATAATCCGAGCGATGACTCATCTTTGCGTACGAGAAACCAAAGGAGACATATTAAAGAAATAACTTTATGTTGTGAAGACATTAAAGAGTCAAGACGATATGGATGCGAAAATTATCCTAACTATCAACCAAAAAGAAAAAGAGCCTCAAAGAAAAAACACCTAAACCTTCACCTAGGAAAAACACAACTAAAAGAAAATTTGCTAAGAAGAAAACATCCGAACCAAAGAAAACCAAAGTTGATAAAACAAAAACTGAAATATATGTAAATAAACCACAAAAGAGCAGTAAACATTTTTGGCATGCACTATTATCACAAGAGGATATTAGCATTATAAACGAAAGAAAAAGCCAACCTCATGTCAATGCTGGAATTATGGAGAAATTGGATATAAATCTATTGATTTTAATAAAAGAAAAGCTAATATAGTAAAATTATTTTTTGAAGAATTTGAAGAAATCAAGGACAAACTTTTTATAATAAATTCAAAAGATTATGATACAATTTCAAATTGCTATGAATCTATTAGTTCAGAATAAGAAATAGAAATATCTGAAAATGAAAGTTATTCTGATACAGAAGATGAATACTGAAGAGATAGGTACATTACATCAACAAGAACAAGAAAATAATAAAAAATATACATGAGTCATTACCTTTAATCAAAAAATATATTCAAAAATAATAGCAGCCGATTTATCTCTAAATGATCCAAGAAGGTTTATGAAGGAAATGGATGATTTCTTAACCAAAAAATTGATACAACATTTTAAATTTTATACAACAGAGCAACCTGCTAATGTACAACATTTACAAGGTAATATTTGGTTACGAATAATGACTCAAGATATAATAGGAAAATTTTTAGACGAAATTCCAACAAGAGATCGAGATCTAATAAATATGTTCATCTACAAGGAATATAAATTGCTGTAAAAGCATGTTTTAAAGAAGGAATTAACTCACCTATTATATTATCATTACATGATCAAAGATTTACAAATATTTAGAATAATCATCTTGGAACCCTACAAGGAAACTTAACCTATAAAAAATTAATCTTTGAATGCTATCCAAATTATTCTGTAACATTACGAAGTAAAAGTATTGGGATACCCTCAATCTACCATTTAAACTTTAATAGATATAGGATTACAACCTAGAAATGATGCATTATCTTTCTACTATAGAGGATTATACATTTTTTCAAACACTTTTTCAATAAAAGAAGTAAAACAAACAGGAAAATGACTATAGATCCAATCTTTTCAACTGTGAGCACAGTCATAATGCCTTTAATGCAAGAAGCAAGGTTATCTGTATTAACAGATTTTCAATTAGTTGAAGAAAAATCATCTACTAGTTATGAAGCACCAAGGATATCTTATACAGAAAAAAAAATGAGAATAATTAGTCAACCTCCTCTAACAAAAAACTTTAGCACATCTAGAATACCTCAAATTCCAACCTAGAACATTAAAGCAACTAGCAGTAATTCAACATATAAAGTAAAATTAGCCTATTTTAATGGACAAAGTTGGATAGAAAACAAAGTTTTAATTGACACCGGAGCATCTCAGTGTCACTGTATATCTTTACCTATCCCAGTATTTATCGCCACTGACTACAACTTTGTTACCTATGATGGAAGAAAATCTACTCTTACTCAGAAATCTAAGATTATGATGAAAACATCAAACTCTACCTTATTAGAATATGAATGTTACATTTATAACTCTATCAATAATGATTACTACCATATTTTACTCGGAATGAACTTTTTAGATCACTTCGATACTTATGATATAAAACCCACTCAAATCATTTTAGTTAATAAACAAGATACTATTATGCTTGATAGAATATGAAGCAAATTCAATTATCGATTCTCACTTATATTGATACCACAGTTAAAGAAACTGATATAACAACTACCGCCTTAATAGATATTGACTCCGAAGTAACCTTTTTTCAAGATTTTTTACTCTCTGATTAGGAAAAACTTCCATCAGATAGAAGAATTAAAATCAAAGGAGTTCATCTAATTACCACATCTCTACAATTAGTTCAAAGTAATGTATCTATTATACTTGGAAATAAAATTCTTGATATTCCTCTAGTCCTACAATATGACTTCGGATATGATATTTTGTCAGGAAATGATTTCCTTAAGCTGTTTGCTAAATTTACAAAAACCCCATATACTATCTATCTCACTACAAAACATGGACACACATTAAAAATTCCTACCTTAAAACATCCTTGCAGAGTTCGTGCGAAGCGTGGTGAATATGGCTATGAACAAATTGCACTGCCTATACATCTACAAATACAAAAATTCACTTTTCAAGTTAACATAATAAAAAAAGAAGACTTAATTAATAAACTAAAACAGATATATTCTGACAATCCTTTGCATTTTTGAAAACCTGAACATCCCAGGGCTAAAATAGAATTAACTCAAGTAGTTTACATCAAAGAAAAACCAATGCTCTATACCCCTGAAGATATAAAAGAATTCTCTATACAAATCAAAGATTTCTCCTTTTTCAGCTTCATTTCTTCTTTTTTCAGCTTCATTCATGATCATAAACTTAATCAATTTACAAAAATAGATAATTATTTCTTAACTAATAAAGAAGTTTTAATTAATCTTGTAAAAAATAAAAACTATTTCAGAAAATTTGACGGTAAATCAAGATTTTAACATATTAAAATGGAAAAAGATAGTATTAAATATACAGATTTTAATATATCTCACCTAGAATCTTTCAAAGACGAATGGATAATGCCTTTAAACATATTAACTATTTTCTCATTGTTTAGGTTAATGATATATGAACAAGTTCTACAACACTAGAAGAACATCGATACCATCTACAGCAATTTGCAGAAATTGCTAGAAAAGAAGGTATATGTCCAAGCGAGAAAACAGCTACTATAGAACAAGAAAAAATTGAATTTTTAGAATATGAACTAGGATAAAACGGTATATCATTACAAAATCATATTTCAAGAAAAATAATGGAATATCCTGATGAATTAAGAACGAAAAAGCAAATTCAAGGATTCTTAGGATTACTCAATTATGCTAGTGCCTATATTTCTGACTTAGCAAAGAAAAAGAAAGATATGCAAAGTTTGTCAATAAAAAATAATACAAAAGGATGGAGTGATCATCACACTCAAATAGTTAAAAAGCTTAAAGAAAAATGTAGAAAATTTATCACAGTTAAAATTAACTAAACCAGAAGAAAATTTGATAATACAAACTGATGCATCTGATAAAGTATGGTTAGCAGTATTAAAAACCAATCTTAACGAAATATGAGGTTATCATAGCGGAACTTTTTCTCAAACTGAAGAACATTATAATACAATGGAAAAAGAAATTTTAGCTATAACACGTGGAATTAAAAAATAGAGATTATTTCTTTTACCCAAACCATTGAAAGTCTTAACCGACAATAAAGCCACAGCTATCTTTGTGAAACAAGTTTTAAATAATGGACCTCATATGAGAAAACTTCATAAATGGCAAACTTTTTTATCTCAATTTAACATAGTTTATGAGCATGTTTCAGAAAATCATAACTTTCTTGCGAATTATTTGACTAGAGAATAAGAATATCTCAACAACGACGACTCCAGAAAAAACTAAAGGAGCTTGAAGACATTACTATTGACTTCAACGAATATCTAGAAACTGTTACTATGAATCTAGAACATCTAGAGATTGGAGTTCGAGACATTGTTGCAAATATTCGAATTGAAACTGATGAACAAGCCAAAGGAACTACCAAAATTATTGGTGATATGAGGAAGGATCTTGAACAAGGATGGACTGTTATTTCAGAACTTCTGAAAACTATTAACTCTCTGAGATTGACATTCTCAACTATATCACCTTTGACATCTACTAGCTCTGCGAAGCCAATAACTTCGCCAACTATACAAACTAGTGAAACTACTTCAGCCTCGACTGATCCTAGTTCAAGGTCTCCCTTTAATCGAAAAAGAGAAAGAAATGTTAGAACTCAACGTAAAGCTGTTATCTAAAAGAACTATACAATCAACTGCACAAACTAAATAATTTGTTCCTTTTGATATCTGTGATTCATTTTTTTAGGATATTACAAGATCACCCAAGACGTTTATTTGAAACTAAACGAAGCTCCAGAAATCTTTTACCGTGGCAAAAAATCTCTATTTGCTTGACTCATAGCCTGTACCGGAGCTAACCCAGCTATCATTTACTACTTCTATGAATTCGGATATGTTGATCTTATATATCCTGACCCCAAACTCACAAAATTATCTTGTTTCCCTTCAGAACTACTTCAAACTCTGAAAACTTTCAAAAAAGCCCTATTTTTGTAAAGTTCCACACCATTCCCCCTGAGAAAGATTTAGAAACTGGAATAATCTACCCCCGAATCAGTATTATTCAAGTCGGCTACACCTCTGACAACTTCCAACTAAATATTGAAGCTTCAAAAAATTTTGATATGTTTCGATTTGATGAATCATGGGTAAACTATAGAAGATCTAGTGGAGCTTTAGCTATTAAATGCCATGGAGATCGTTTATATGCATCCGGATTGAAATGATTATTAAGAGAAAAAGACTATGTCCTTATTACCAAGGAAGGAATGCAAGAAGGCAACTATAATGATGAACTATTAACGTTTCTCCTGCAACTAGAACCTAAGAGCTTTCAAAAAACTACTATTATTAAACACAAATTTATGAAACTACTCAAAAAAAAGGAAGAAAAGAAAGCACTACTAAGAACGGCTCAGATTTTGCCGATAGCAAGATAGATGTAAAGCAAGGATTCTGACGACAACTAGCACCCTCATCTTATCTCTACAGAATCTCAAGACTTTGGACTTTTTTGTCATGTCTGCAATTATTATCAACTACAATCAATGAATAAATTGCCAAGCTTGTCAAGTGTCAACTACAATGCTAGAAGGCTAGCTATCATCAAGGACCGCCATTATCTTATCTTATCAGGAGAAATTTAAAAATTTGTCATTTGGTATGAATAAGTTTATCTAGTTATCTCCTTGTATGAACTTGAGCCTAGGGAGCATATCTTTAATGTATTATAAATAGGACTGTTTTAGAAGAATAAGGCAAAGGCAATTTAGGCAAAGAATAGATCACTCAAAGAGTTATTTGCTTTGTGCAAGGTTTTAATTTCCCTTTTTGGGAAATCAAGTAATAATAGAATTATCTTCAGAAATCTCTCAAATTATATCTCATTTCTTTCAAAGTTCTTGAGAGGAGAGAAATAGCTCATAAGTTGAACTAACTCTAGTAAGGCCCTGAGAGGAAGGGCGTGGCGGCAGACTGAGTTATTACTTTGAGAGCACCAATTTTTGAAAAAATTTAAACAGTGTTTATCTATTCTTTATTCAAACATGTTCTCTTATCAAAGAGTTTTAAACGTTTTTTTACAAAAAGTTATCAAACCTGCATCTTAATGATATCAGAGCCCATCTATTAAGTGAAATTATGCATTGATTAATTAAAAGTACTCATCTACTATTTAAAATTAGCCTAAATTAAAACTATGCATGCAATTTAAGATCTAAGACAAGAAGCATTTAATATCCTCTACATCTTTCAATCATAACTAAGAGACTTGCGTATAGAAATAAGTAATGCAAATAGACAACACCAACCAACTCTAAGTCCCATATATTAAATGCTTTCAGAAAAAACCAAAAATGAGCTATAAAAATAGATTACAGTCTAACTCTGGACTAAACTAAGAAGATGATTATCTAGCAGAACAAAGTTTAATTTACCAAACTTAAGATATTACACACAAGATCGAGTTTGGAATTTTCTTAGATCTTTTGACTGCAGTACAAGAAGTATAAGAGAAAAACTTATTAAATCATTATAAAGTTAGATTAAATTATTTGACCACTCTACCAGAAAGTGTACATCCAATTATTATAAATTTAATAAAAGATCATATAACTTAATTAGAACTTACCTTTAAATATACTGTTTGGTTTCAACGAAATGTGAACATTAATGACTCACAGATAACATATTATACTGATATGAAAACGAATAAAACTAAAAGAAAAGAAATTAAAAAGAAAAAAGGGTAAAAGAGTAATTTAGTGTTAAAATTAAAACAAAAAGAAATTGGTAGAATTGTATTTTTTGTATAATAATGACAAAAAAGTTTTATAAACAGTTCAGGAATTGCCACCCTACATTAAGGAGTCTGCAAGAAAAAACAAATGGAGCAATCATATCAGATTGCTAGACATGATTGATGCAAATATTCTTGGCAAATCACGATTCACAAAAGTATCCATAGATAGATAAAAAGATTAAAAACACACTCCTTTGTCGGAAGAAGAAAGGAAAAAGGCAAATATTTTGTTCAGGGCAACTTAGCAATTCTATCTTTTGAGACTTATGTTTCATGAGTCATGAGGAACAATTTTGCTGTAAATATCCTTGAGGCCCCAAAAAATTAAATGACGTGGCAGTCTGGCACAGACACTTCAAATTATGTCTCAAAAAACCAAAGTGTAAGTTTTAGTGTTGTGATGCTTTTATGTATTCGCCCTATATAACTCAATTGAAAGATTGTTTAAGGCTCTTGCAGTCTTGGGCTACACATTGAATAATACATACAATGCTTATTATATATCACTGTAAGCATGAAAATTTAGTGAAGTAAAAGTGATTTATCTTACTTGTCCTTTGTTTTGTTGTACACAGAGTAAAAGTGAAAATGCACATTCTTTTGGAGCTCGTCTATGATTTACCGTGCTTGTCCTTTGTTTTGTTGATAAGTGATGAGCATAACAATTTTTTTGGCTTTAGTAGTCCTATAAGAGAAGACCGGCGGCTTATATATTGTTTCTTTGTCTCCCCCCTTGGTGCAACGTTATATTATTATTTTTATATTTCAAGTTACAATTTTTGCCTAACATTGAGCTAATGAGTAAACATCTCTGATCTTATTTTAACTTACATAATATAAGTATTCTCTTGTTCTTGCAATCTTTTTTTTTGGGGCCCATAGGAAGCTATGTTCTATTTATAAAGAACACAACAAAAGAAAGGTTCAACTTTTATAAATAATTAATGCAAGCTTATAAATTTTGCAAATGGAAATTTTATGAATTTTCAAGTAATTAAAAAAATCCGAAAATTTGACTACAACAATGATCAAAGATTATGATTTTTTTAAAAAAGAAAAAGTGGCTAAAATATTATCATCTTTAGGAGAGAAAAGTAAGAATAAATAGTTGCCCAAAAAACACCCCTTGGTAATTGCTGTTTTCAAAAAACCAATTCCATAATACTACATGCATAGTAGTAGATTGGAAGCTACTTATTCCATTGAAAGCATACCTAAAGAATTCGAGTCACCCAACGGAATAAATCAATTCACGACGTTATTACTGTAGCCACATGCAAGGCATATATATACAAGAGTTGTACTTGGAGCTAAACACTAATAAACCGAAACCCGAGCTTAGAGTGCAAGTTTTCCAACCCAGAAACAACATAGATTTGCTAAATTGCATATTTCATTCCTAATATCGGATATATTCCTTATACTCCCCCTTAAGATGGAACATAGGGGTTGACTATGCTCAACTTGCCCATTAAAAATTGAAACTGATGTGTGCCAAGAGCTTTGGTGAAGATGTCAGCAGGTTGATTCTTCGAGGAAATATAGCCTGTTGTAAGATCACCTGAGAGTACTCGTTCGCGCACAAAATGATAGTCCATCTCTATATGCTTGGTCCGTTCATGAAAGATGGAATTTTTGGAAATGTGTAGCACATCTTGATTATCACAGAATAGTATCATAGGAGTAGTATGAAAGACACCCATGGCAGCTAGAAAAGACTTAATCCAGATTAGTTCACTTATAACAGTAGCCATGGCACGGTATTCGGCTTCTGCCGATGATCGGGAGACGAGCCCTTGTTTCTTCATCTTCCGGGATATAGGAGAATCGCCAAGGGCAACAAAAAACCAGTGAGGGAGCGCCTAGAGAGAGGACAAGCCCCCTAGTAAGAGTTATAATAAGCCGTAACTTGTAGATCGGAGTCACTCCAGAGTAAGATAGCTTGTCCTGGGTTGCCTTTCAAATACCGAATCACCCTCCTTGCCACTTCCAGATGATTTTCCTTGGGTCCTACATGAATTGAGATAAGATGTGGACAGCATAAGAAAGTTCAGGACAGGTGATAGTGAGGTAGATCAATCTACCAATGAGCTGTCGGTATTGTGTCGCTTGTGGTAAGGGAGCCCCGGTGGCCATGGCCAATTTGTGGTTAACCTCCATAGGAGAAGGAGCAGGTTTGGACCCCAATAGCCCACATTCATCAATTATATCGAGAGTATACTTCCGTTGGCACAAGGACAAGCCTTTGGAGTTTCTTGCAACTTCAATACCAAAAAAGTACTTAAGAGGCCCAAGATCTTTAATATAAAAACACTCACCCAGGTATTGTTTAAAGAGGCACAAAGACTCGGATCATTTCCTTTGAGTATCAAGTCATCGACAAAAATAAGTACGGCCATGAAATTTCCATTTTTCTTATAAGTAAAAAGGGAACAATCAGCATAGGAACGTACAAAACAATAAGCCAGGAGCTTGGAAGAAAGCTTTGCAAACCATTGATGCGGTGCTTACTTTAGACCGTATAGCGATTTGTGGAGACGACATACCTTATGTGGATTAGAGCTGCGAAACCCAGGTGGCATGGTCATATAGACCTCCTCTTCTAAATCACCAAGGAGGAAGGCATTGTGGACGTCCATATGATGTAATGCCCACCCTTTGGTCGCGGCAACTGGTAAAAAAATTTGAACACTGCTCATTTTGGTGACCGGACTGAAGGTCTCGTTATAATGAAAGCCTTCGATTTGTTCATCATCTTGAATGACTAATCTTGCTTTATACCTCTCAATGCTTCCGTCAGAGTTGTACTTTGCTTTGTAAACCCATTGCAGTTAATGGCTTTCTTGCCTGAGGGAAGGTCAACAACACTCCATGTGTTGTTCTTTTCAAGGGCGTCGATTTCTTTGATCATTGCCTCTCTCCAATGTGAGTCTTTCACGTCTTCATGGAAAAACCTTGGTTCCACAATTTTAGTAATAGTTTCCATATAACACCTATGTGTAGAAGAAAATTTGTTACAAATAATATAATTAGGAATAGGATACGGTTTACTTGAGGAGACCTTAGGAGATAAGTGTATAGTCGAGGATGGAGGAGAGGGTCTTGAGGTCGTGTTGAAAAACATACATAATCTTGTAAATGGCTTGGCGCTTTCCAAATCCATTTTTCCCGTTCTGGGCCGGAAGAGGTGGGCTGATCCATTTGCATCTCCGATGGACTTAACATAGAGGGGTCGTGGGTTTCTTCTGCTGAACTAGGTTGTGGATTTTCTTGGTCCTCTGTACTGGGTTGAGCGACTGGGCCGGAGTGACGACTCCCCCTGTCCACTGTATTGGGCTAAGATGACGGCCCACTTGGTGATTCAGCAGTTTGCCGCTGCAGGTCGTGGTTCGGGTGCCCAGAATTCGGCTTGCTCTGAGTTGGGCCCAAAGTCACTAGACTGGGCTGTAAATGTTGCATAGGTGATTGTTTCCCACTACCCCAATCGTCTAGCACACCATCAGATTGCCAAAAACAGTGAGTATCATTGTGAGGGGAATTTGGTGGTTGATTTTCTTCCTTACTTTCATCAAATGGAAAATGCTTTTCATCAAACAACACATCACGGCTAATAAACATGTCCCTGGTCTCAATATCATAAAGCTTCCATCCTTTCGTAGCATGAGGATACCCTATGAAGATACACTTTCTACTCCTTGACTCACACTTATCTTTAGGTCTTTGGTGTTTATAAGCGTAACATAAACACCCGAAAACCCGTAGATGATCATAAGATGGCGAGGATTTGAACAAGATTTCATAAGGAGTTTTCCCTTCAAAATAGAGGAAAGAGTTCTATTAATTAAGTATCCGGCTACCAAGACACATTCACCCTAAAACTCAATGGGTAGGTTGGCTTGAAATCTTAGGGCTCTCGCTACATTCAAAATATGGTGATATTTTCTTTTGACCCTACCATTTTGTTGCAGGGTGTCAATGCAACTTGTTTGATGGATAATACCTTCTTACTATAAAACTGTTTCATAGATCCGGATGTGAATCCATATCCATTATCACTCATAATGACTTTTACCTTGGCTCCAAATTGTGTGTTAGTCATGATACAAAACTCCGTCAAATATTAGGATGCTTCACTTTTATCCTTTAAAAGATAAATCCAAACACCTCTACTAGCATCATCAACAATGGTTAGGAAATATTGAGCTCCACAAAATGATTTTATGCGATAAGGCCCCCTTTTATCACAATGCACAAGGTCAAAACAGTTGATTGCGTTATTCTCACTAATAGGATAAGGCATACGAGTTTGTTTAACGTAAAGACACACATTACATAAGTCACTTTTATTCCTACTCCTAACATTGCTGAAAATATAAGATAATGCCTGGCTTGACTGATGACCCAATATGCAATGCCATGTATCTTAGGTAATAGCCTTGTTAGCCTAGACCCTTTCCGATGTTGCCTATTGCAAGTAATAAACCCCTCTCTTTGGCTCACCCAGTCCAATCGGGTTCCTCGTAGTAAGGTCCTGTTCGTGCCAAAAATGTGTTATTTTTACGATACTTTTATACCAGATTTATGCTCGTTATAATTGTTATTTTTAGATTTTTATTTGATTTTCTTTTGTTTTGTAGGTTTTGAACAAAATGAAAATAATTATGGAAAAATGCTGAAAATGCCGGAAATGAAGAACTGGACCAAATTGACCCGACCCAAGTCCGTAAGCCCTTTTTTTTGTTTAGCTCAAAGAAGGAAAAAAATAATAATAAAAGAAAAACCTAAATCTACCTAGCTCCGGTGTGCTAGGCACGTGACCCCAAATTATCCCCCTCTCACTTATCTTCTTTCTCTCTCTTTCCTTGTTGGCTTGAACAGTTGAAAAAAAAAACCACAGAGAACCTGACCCTCTCCCTTCATCTTCATCTCTCCATCTTCGCATCTCTCTCTCTCCAAAACTCATCTCTGTTTATCTCACCAGCATCAACACCACACACCACTCTCATCTTCACCGTGATTTGCATAGCAAATGCCAACGCACCACCATCACTGTCCCCCATTGTGACTGTCCACGATTGTCGAGATCCAAGGGCAGAGATCGAAAGAGGGTTTGAGTATAAAGAGGCTACGGCTTGTAAGCTAGGTAATTAGGGGTTTTTTTCTTAGGGTTTAGCTTTAGTTTTTAGGGTTTAATTTAGGATTCCTTGTTAGTTTAATCGATGTTCTAGGAATTTAGGGTTTGTTTTTGATTGCAATTCTGTGTTTTCATTTCGGTTCCCAGATTAGATTCTTAGCCTTTGAAAATGCTGTAGCATGTTTGTGGTTAGTTGAAATTATTTGAGCATCAAATTTTGGTTGAGAAATTCATAAATTTGGGTTCATTTGGTAGTTCCTTCATTCAACTGCAAATCTTAGTCGTCCCCTCCCCTGTGCGGTTGCTTGAATGGAGTTTGGATGTTGCTCTTCCTATTTCCTTGTGAATCAGTGATGACGATGGTGAATTAGCAGCGTGCTCAAATGGCAGAATCGACCCTCTTGCTTTTGATTTCTCTATCTCAAGTTTCGAATTAGGGCCCTGTCTCTCTATTTTCTTTGGTCTGAATCTGTGCCCAGATGTTTGGTAGTTGGTTCTGTTTAGTTGAGCTGAGTCCCTGTTTCGATTGGTCGCTTGGTGGATTTTAGCTTAGTTTGGATGATTAGGCTTGATTGTTTCTTTAGTTTGCTTTATGTTTCTATTTTCTTTCCTCTGTTTCTTCATTTAAATGCTGATTTAGAGTCGATTTAGGTTATGCCCATCCCCTATTTTTCTGATTTTAGTTGGTTATTTGTGTCTGATGAGTTTCGGCTGAATTGAATCTTCCCTTGCTCAGTTTTTGAATCCTTGATTTAGTTGAATCAGTATGGCAAATTCTGGATTTCGTAACCTGCATCTGTTTGTGCTCTTTGTTTGTGTTGTTGAGGTGATGCTGCTAAGTTGATTTCGTTGGTTATTGTTAGATGAACTCTAGTTGATTGTATTTTGATATGTTAGCTAAAATTCTGGTGTTTAGTACTTAGGAATTTAGGATAAATCGATCTTGGCTTTTGTGGCTTGCTACTATGCTACTGGTAGTATGAACAATAATGATAATGGTTGTTCATGGCTGAATTCGCACTCAATTTTCCCATTCCTTGCTCTTGGGTCGAACTGTGTGCTAGGACACCCATGGATTCATCTTGCCCTCTTCTTCTAGGTTTCATGGTTCAATTTGCTGTTTTGATTTTGTTCATGTTGCTTCCCTGTTTCTGTCCTGTTTTAGTTTTGCTCTAATCCGGTTCCAATTAGTTATAATTGTCCTTTTAGTTAATTAGCTGATTCTAGTAAGTACCAAGTTGATAGCATTAGTTAGTAATTACCCCTTTTGATTTCAAGTTTATTTATTTTCCTTATTGAATTTGGTTAAATTTCTTAGGAAATCTGGTCATGAATAAATTTACACTAATGTCATGATTTTCGTATTTAGTCAAGCTAGTTTTGTTTATTTCATTATTTAGGAGAATCTAATTTTATTTAGGATAATTTAGTTGATCATTATCTTAATCTTATTCTCGTCCCTATGGAGACGACCCTCAAGTATTACAACGAAAGCTGTACGCTTGCAGCACTTTAGTTACACTCAAAATTATAGTATAAGTTTTTGGCGCCGTTGCCGGGATGACGACATGAGATTAGGTCATATTTTTATTTTCTTAGCAGCTTTCTTATTAGTTGCATATGTTATGTATTTCTTTGTTTATTTCCTTATTAATTGTTGCTTAGCTTGGTCATTTCTTGAAAATTTCCAAGATCCAAAAAAAAAATTAAAAAAGTCTAAAATTGGAAAAACTTGAAAACCACAAAAAAAAATTGAAAAATTTTAAAAACCTCAAAATCACAGTGGCAAGTTTATGCACTTTTTCTTTTTCTTAGTTTCGTTCTTATTAGTTGTTTATACTTTGACTTACTTTATTTATTTGTTATTAGTTGTGATTTATTTAATTCATTTCTTGAAAAAAAATCCAAAAACCCATAAAAATTTGAAAAACTTGAAAACCACTAAAAATTGAAAATTTTCAAAAAAAAAACTTTAAAAACTTCAAATGCCAGTTTTCCATTTCCCGCAATATGAGCATGAACTTTTTTGGAGTTATCTTTCAAGGCTTAATGATTATCGTGCTCAACTGAATCACAATTTTGAAAAATGAAAAATTTGTGAGGTCATTGCTATGGGTCTAAATGTTGAGTCAAGGAGTTATGTTGAATCAATTTGTCTAGGAGGTTTAATAGAATTATCATCTAAAACTCAAGATGAAGTTTCGGATTTCTTTGAAAAATTTGCTTGGGAAACTTATGCGTTTGAACAAACCAACGACACTTTTCGATACCCAACTCATGGCGAGTCAGTTGTTCCCACTAATCCTTCCCATCAGAACTACTTTATAGGTTCATATGACCCATATTACTATTATATGCCTCTTGTTTTGTGTGATTATTGTGAATCTTCTGATCATGATGCTCATACTTATCCTTTTTGTACTTATGTTGATGCTATGTGTGTAAGTTTTGAAAAGAAGATTAATGAAATAACTGATCAAATGATAGAGACCATGAAAGCGCAGTATTGCTGCATGTTCCCAATGTTTTAACCAAAATCGAGAGACTTACAGTGAGATTGATTCTCTTTTAAGATCTCCTAAACCTGACATTAGTCTCTATGATGATTTTGGACTCTTTTATTCTACTAGGCCTGACTTCAATAAAGACATATATTTGCCTAGTCTAGAAAAAGAGAGTGACCTTCTTACATCTATATCACCTGACCTTGCACCCTGGACTAGCTCACCTAAGGGCATCACTGATGATGTCCTAGTTTCTACCAACCCACCCACCACCCTGAACGACTATTGTAAGTTTGAGGAGGATGAACAATCTGATACTGTTAGTAAGTTAGATATAAGCATCATACCTGAAGTTGAGTCTTGTGATTTAAATGAATCACAAGAAGCTGTTTCACAGGAGTTATGCGATGAGGTAACTGAACCCACTATTTTGGACTTTCATAATGATATTCTTTATGCAGAATATGAATCTTTTTATGTGGGTTTGATGTTACTGAAGATCTTGATGTGGGTTTTCATGTTGAATATGAATCATTCTCTTTTGATCCCATCCTGACCTTCTATTTAAATTAGATGATAATATTCTGTATGTGGAATATGAATCTTTTTCTTATGAGTTCGAGACCCATGGAAGTTCTGATGGTGGTGTTCGTGCTGATATGAGTCCTTTTCTTTTGACCCCATCCAAACGGACTTCCTTTTTGAATATTGCAAGTCTGAATTTGTTGAGTATGAAATCGTTGCCACTAAGAATTTTGCTTTAGACCAGACTCTCGTGCTTTTTGATATGACAAGACTTGTGAAACTTGCCCCCACTCTTTTGCCTAGACTATTCGTTCATGCTGATATAGTTTCTAGGCCAATGACCTCAATACTAGGTCATTTTGAATATGTTCATTTTCTTTCTGATTGGGCCCAACTGTTTGATAAGTTGAAACAGGCCCTCACTTGTGCTTTGTGGGCTTGGCGGATATACTCTTTCTGGCTCCAACTCACTACTTTTCACTGTTTCTATGTGATTGAGAGTTGGCCTTCTTTGTTTGATAAGCGGCTACGTGCTTTGACGAGTTTTGATTTGAGTTGTACTTTTTAGCTTAATATGGTGTGGCTGATGCTCCATAAGCCTCA
>NCQV01048553.1:0-26235 GCA_002740545.1 Lophocereus schottii
AATTTTGTTGAATTTTCGCTTCTACACAACTCAGGAACAGTCTGTGCAAACAGGATCTCACGACTGTTTGCCAGTATATTGCGAAAATCGGACACCACAATTCGCCCCCTGTTGTGGTTGTGTACTCTATAAATCAACAATGATGGTAATGAATTATGATGATGAGGTGAGGAGATGAGGGATATGTCGTGGAGTGTATGGAAGTGATGATGGGATGATTATGTGATGTGTGGGTGGATTATCAAGAAGGCCGTGTGATTAAGAGGGTAGATGAGATGGTGATGATTGTTGGGCTGAAGGTGAGGCTTGGCTGCCATGGGTGATGATCCTTATGGTGATGGTGATGATGATATATATAGGGAAGAAAGGAGGGCTGTGATTAGGGTTAGTAATTAGGGTTTCCTTCTTCCTTTCTTCTTTAAACTTCTTCTCTCTCAAGACTTCTAGCTCTTCTCCAACTCTTGAAATTCTAGCCCAGACAATATCTTCATAATTATCCTTATTTGGACCATCTTCTGCCCAAGTATGTAAAGTCCAAGCCTCAATGACTCATCTTCTCCTCTTTATTAAAAAAATGCCTAACCTGAAAAATATATAAATTAAAGTGAATTAGACGAAATAAAATATATAATATAATCAAAATAATTAATAAAACAATGTATGATTTTTGGCTTCATAATTCCAGATCATATTAAGCATGCGCATTTAGGGAATATGATTGAGGCATTATCTGACTTTATGAGCTAAATTGACCTATTGTATATTATTTAATCCTTGGTACCCTTTTAAGCCTCGACAATGTTTATTGAGGTGAACCCTTAATCTAGCCCTTGGTCAAATACACGTCTACCTTGTTTAGCCAAGACTAAAGCATTTCATTTATTGATTTGCGGTGACTTGAGGATGATGAGATGAGATGCACCCATTTTGGTTGGTTATTACGAGTTAGTTGAGAAGTTTTGAAAGATATATAAAGTTCTATGCCTTTACCATTCTTTTAGAGATATATGTGGGAAAAAAAGAAAGAAAGAAAGAACAAAGACAAAAAAGAGAAAAGGAAAAAAATAGAAAATGCGCAATAAAGCGGATTTTGCATAGATGTTGTTTGGAATGACTCAACACTTTCTCTCGTTTAGAATTAACTATCGGGATTTGTTTATATCTTTCATATATATTGGTTTAAATAGTTTGTCTTGTGTGTTTGGGAAGCGATGATCTTGCTTTTGGTCTTTGGCTTTTAGCTCTCCAAATGCAAAAGCATTTGTTCCCTTCTAAACCTTTACCTAATAGCCCCGTTGTAACCCTATTGAAGTCCTTATCATCGCATTGTGTGTTTTGCATTCTAGTGACGACGAATTTGAGAGTCTTGTTAAGCTAATGGTAGGTTTGATTCTTTGGAAAGAGATTTGAGGTAATCGCATTATATTTTGAAACTCATGAGTATTGAGTCTTCATTACTAGAGTGAGGTTCTATCGGTTCTTCTCAGGGGTGTCAATGGATCAGATTCAGATCAGATACTAGAACATCCGAATCTGTATCCGATTTTATTCGGATTCGAAAATCCAGTTCGAATTTGATCCGACAGAACCTCTGGATCCAAACCGAATCGGATCAAATCGGAGTCAGATTTGATCCAAACTGAAATAATTTCTTTTGGCATGCAACAATTTTATACAATTTTTCTATATTCTACCCATCTAATAATGCGATGATGTGCATTCATATATTGTATTAATCGAATCCTGAACATGTAAGTTAAATGAAGAATAAAAGAAGGACCATATATCAAGCTCAACAAAATGACAACATGTTACAACAATTACAAGTCTTAACAACTATAAGATACATTTGACATGTGATAAATAACATGTCCAACTTATAAAAAGAAAAAAAATTAAGAGTACAAATCCTCCACTTGCTTCATTTAGCCCTTCTTCTCTGTGGTCTCTAACAAGGGGTATATATATAATAATATCTATGAGTATTATTTTTATGGAACTCATATTTTTAATAGAATTAAGTTTTAGAATATAATTTTGATCATACTATTGATCCATATGTTGCTGTCTCTTTGTCTCGTCATGTCTACTCCATTTGTATCTTCATCACAACCATAGTAATATCACCACATGTTGCCCACTTTAGCCCTCATTAACCTCTTTCAATAACACATTCAAATTACTAAAAGTGAAGGTTGAAGGCTTTATTATAGAGTTTGTAGAAACTAAACATTCATTAAAGTATAATACATCTATAAAATCATCAATTCAAATCAACCCCAAAAAATGATCAAAATCAACAATCTCCCCAAACCCTAAAATGGCAAAACCTAAAGCCTAACTTCTCTTGTTCTTAACCTCAAAGATCTAGACAACACTCCAAGTCATAAAAATATATATTTAGATTTTATTGTATGAGTTGTTAAATTAAGGAGAAACAGGAGATGTGCACTCATGAGAGACCAGAGAGGGATTATAAAATGCTTGGCATAGGTGCTACAGAAAACAACGAGACGCTAGAGGCCTAGGGGGAGGGGGGGAGAGAGAGAGAGAGAGAGAGAGAGAGAGAGAGAGAGAGAGAGAGAGAGAGAGAGAGAGATAGGAGTCGAGGACTAAGGAGGGACAACTCTCACAGTCTGACTAGCGAGTAGCGAGAGGCCGAGACTGACTAGCGAGTAGCGAAAGGCCGAGAGAGACTAGTGAAAGGCCGAGACGCAAGAGTGCTTAGCGATTCGAGTGGCAAGGACAACTGGTGAAGTGGCGAGAAGAAAGAGAGTAACTGGGGGGAATATTAAGGTTTTAATGTTGTGCTTTATACATATCAAAAAAACATACTGATAAAAAAAATAAAATAACACCGGGCTAGCTGGTAGCTTCTGGGATGAGGAGAGGGTGGGTATGCTGGGTAGGTTTTATTTCTAAAAGTTTTAAACTTTATACTGAAATTTTAAATTTGAAATATTTAAAAAAAACTAGTCGGATTGGATTTTATCCTTCCCTCGAATTCGATTCGAGTTTGACTCGGATTTGGATTATTTTTATCGGATTCGGACTCGAATTGTTCTGTTTTGTATTCGAATCGGATAATTTTACCTCGGATTGGATCGGATCTACTTCAAATTCGGATGTAACTTCCATCCCTAGTTCTTCTTGCTCACATTATTCATGCGTCAATATGAGTGTTGAGTTGAATTGAGCAATTGATTTAATGTTCAATGAGATAGTCTCTAATTATGTTTTGAAAGCTTAATTCTGCTATCAGTTTTGCAATAATTTCAATCACTTTTGGGCTAAACTTATTGAGTTAGTTTGGTTATCGATGGTACTACGTTTGTTTCTGCGAGGAGGATTTTCATCACAATTTTGGTTTCCTTAGGTGCTTGGGGATATGCAATAGTTCAAGCATGGGGGAGCTTGATAAGTGCCTATATCATTTTTGGGTCATTTTGATGCATTCTTAGGGATTTATGAGGTTTGTGCTTAGTTTATACCCCCAAAATCCCATTTTATACTTGGATATAGTTCTTTGATGACTTTTGCAAGTTTTGATACCTTATCAAGCATTGACCCTCAAAAGTCAAATTTATGACTCACCAGAGACACCCCCAGTCACCATGCCCGTGGAAGAAAAAAAAAGAACAAAAGAAATCAAAAACAGAGGCCCCTATGGACCATCCGTGGTGGTTGCCATGGTCTGCGGTAGGCCAGTAACTACTGCACCCCTTCATTTTCCTTGGCTTATGTCACTGAGAATTAATGATGGCAGCTATATGAAGATATACTCAGCTTCTTGAACAAGAGACCTAAAATATCTACCCCATAAATCTCTTAAAGTTTTGTATTTTTTTGACTTTTAGGGGTGAAAAAGAAGATTGGAAGAAAGATTACTTGCATTTGGAGTCTTGAAGATTAAAGAAGTTGCCAAGAAACTCCATTGTTGCTAAGCTATTCTTTTCCTTTGTTATTTAAAGTCAAAATACTAGTTTTGTTTTATTGCCTTTCGGATTGAACTATTATGTTAGTTTTAATCTTCATGAATGAGTAGTTTCTTTAGTCTTGGGATTTGACGGCCAAACTATGAACTTGGATTCTAAATCTTCATCAATAATATGTTTATTCCATTTGGAATATTTCAATCTATTTTGTATTATGATTATTTTGAGTAGTTTTGGTCAAATTAGCTTGCAAAATATCAAATAGTTGGATGAAGACCTCAAAGGAGAAGTTTGTTATTGGATCGGCCAATGTAGACTTAACATAGTTACTTTTTAATTTTGAGATAAAGTTGCATGTTAAGAGGAAATTCGATAACTAAGGCTCTTAATTTTAGACTAAATCAAGAACGTCTTTGAAAGAATGGTAGTATGTTTAGTCTAAACAGTTCAATTCATTTTGAAAGAAAGGATTAGGTATTATATGTTTGTTATTATTTGATTAATCCAAATTTGAGTAAGCATAGATATTTTTTATCAGATCTAGTTCTTAGTTGGTGAAGCAAATCCCTAGGCATTTTTAATTGATAGAATTCTCAAGTCAACAATTAGCACTTTATCTACTGATAGATCCATTTATTCCCCAAAATCAACTTATATTTGCCTAGAATTTTTAAAGGATAAACTCAATATATTGCGTTGGTCTATGGGGGAACAATATTTTAACTAGACTACAACACCCTTGCGCTTGTGGCCATGTCACATTTTTGGCGCCGTTGCCGGGGATCAAAATTTTTAAATATTAAGTTAATTATTCTAAGATTGACCAAGCACTTTTTCTTTGTCTTGTTATTTTTTATTTGCGTTGGTAGTATTTATGGTAGTTTTTCTAGGTCTTCTGCGCTTTTATGCGAAATTCCTTCCCTTTTGAATTTGATACGAAGATAGAATGGACCTTTCGTTCGAGGTGGAAGCAGCTTCGGTTAAAGCAGTAAAGGCTCAAAGCTTAACAAGCATCTCGAAGTATGGTAGGAGGTGGAGGAGATTAATGAAGGATGCTTCGAGGCTTTATTAACCCGAGTGTCCATGGCATCACATTTAGAATTGCTAGGCCAATGGTAGAAGCCAATAATTTTGAACTTGAACCGACTCTTGTATCTATGGTGTAGCAATCTCAGTTTGGAAGCACCCCGATGGAGGATCCTAATCTACAACTCTTGATTTTTTAGAGGTGTGTGATACCTTGAAGGTTAATGGTGTTTCAACCGATGCTATTCGACTTCGATTATTTCCCTTCTAATTGAAGGACAAGGCGCGACCATAGGATTGCTCAATGCCTCCAGGGTTGATTGCTACATAGGACGAGCTCACTAAAGCCTTCTTTACAAAGTTCTTTCCACCTAGCAAGACGGCGAGTCTAAGAAATCAAATCACCACGTTTGCTCCAAGTGAAGATGAGTTGCTCTATGAATCTTAGGAGTGGTTTAAAGGCTTATTGCGATTATGCCTATCATGGATTCCAATGATGGATGATTGTACAAACCTTCTACAATAGTCTCACTCAACAATTAAGGTCTACTATAAATGCGGTGACGATGGCACATTGATGAACAAGACGGAGGATGAGGCCTATACCCTAATTGAGGAGATGGCACTCAATAATTACCAACGGTTCAATGAGTGAAATGAACCCAAAAGGGTTGGAGATAAGTTAGTGCTTGATGCTATTAGTTTGCTTTCTGCTAAAGTAGATGTCATGTCTCAAAGTTTGGAACATTTGAATTTCAATTCTATTAGTTCAAATGCCCCTTCCCCATCATATGAATTTTATAGTTCTGTTGACCATTTGACTATGAATTTCCAAGTTGGCAGTCCACTTTCTTAAGATGCTAGTGACCAAGTCAACTATGTCAACAACTTTAACCCTTAAGCAACCAATGACACATTATCCAATACATACAAACCAAGTTAGAGAAATCACGTCAATTTCTCCTATATGCCTAATGCCCCTCTTATGCCTCAATTGAATGCTAGACCACCCCCTAGGTTTCAAAGGCTGCCCTACCTCCAACATGCACCTCAAAGTCTAACTTAGAGACCATGATGGAGAGAATGCTTTTTGCACAATAAAAGAAAAATGAGTATATTAAGCTTCTAAGATTGATGTGTTTAGTACTCATAATAAGATGTTGGAAGCTCAAATTGCCTAGTAAGCCACCTCTTAATTTGCACCCCCAAGTAGACTTCCTAATAAGCCCAAGCTTAATCTCCATGAGCGGTGTAACTATACCTAACAAGGAGGATTAGAGGATTTTGAGGGTCTTAGGCTTGAGGAGGGTGGAGAAGTGAATACAGTCGTAAGTGAGGAGAGAAGTGATGAGCTTGAGACTATTACTTTTGAAAGGAGAGTAGTCTAGAGGTTCCAGAAGAGTTTCCCCCTAAGCTCAAAGATCCAGGTAGTTTTCTATTCCCTGCATGATTAGAAATGTGAGCATTGCTTGGGCTTTATGTGATCGTGGTTCAAGTGTTAGTTTGATGCCATATACCGTTTTCCAGACGCTTGATTTATGACAATTGCAACCAACATCTATATCACTCCATTTAGCGAATGGTTCCATGAAGCACCTTTTAGGTACTTTGGAGGATGTGCCTGTAAAAGTATGTGATTTTTGTGTGCTTAATAACTTTATCATCCTAGATATAGCCGAAGACGCGTATGCCCATATTAGTCAAGGGAGACCCTTTTTGGCGACTTCTATTTTTAAGATAGATGTGAAAGGGAGGCGGTTAACATTTGATGTGAGGGAGTGTCATACTGAGTTTAATTTGTTAGAAGACCTTAATGTTTCCCCCTCTTCATTTACCTAGGATAAAATGATAGTTTCTCTTGAGATTGAGATGTATGTTGATTTGTGTCAGACTAACCCTCCTATGTTTGACTGTGCTTCTACTAAGGGCCCCGACTGTAACTAATGCTATGGTGGAATTTGTTGCCCCTATGCCATCTAACGTAACTGAGGATGAGCCCTATGCTATTAATGAGGGTTCCAGGAGTGATTATTGCAGGTTTGCTCGTGTAATGATATCTTTGCCTTGTATGGATAGATTTACGCATGATTTCGACTTAGGAGTTAGGCTTGGTAGTGGCCCGTCTGATGGAGCCTACTACCAGATTATTTTGTTTACAGATTGCACTATTTAGCGTTACTTGATGATGAAGAAGGACCTCCATCCTAATTACTCAAGATAATACCTTCTATTACAAGAATTTAATGTCCTGGCTCATGGCAGGAGCGAGTTGGGAGTTGCGAGGGAGCCAATTAAGAAGCCCTCTATCCACACGTTTTCTGACCCACGGCCAGCACATAAATGAAGGTCGAGCTCTCGACCTAGAAAGAGCGCTTCTTGGGAGGCAGCCGAAGTTCCCTTTAGTAGTTTTTCTTTTATTTGTTTCTATATAATGTATTCCTTTTTTAAAAAAACAAGAAAAAGGGAGGAAAAAAACACAAAATAAAGAAAAGAAAGAAAAAACCATGGCAAAAATGGGGGGGGGAAAAAAGAGAAGCCATGAGCAAAAAAAGAGAGTAGGAAAAAAGCGAAAAAATGTAATAAGAGAGCTTTAGAGACTTCAGGCAGAAGCTACCACAGGCCCCTTGCGATGTCTGACTCGGTCCATGGAGCTTCTGCCTAAAAATTTAAAAACTTTTGGAGACAAAGCCGACAATGGAGGGTCCACGATCCATGTTGGGCCTGTTTATCGACCATCAAGGTTTTTCATGCCTTTGGACTCGAGACTTTCATTCTTCATCTTTAACCTCATCTCTTTCTCTCTTTTTCTCCCTCTCTCCCCCCCATCGCTGTCTAAAACCTCCTTTTGTGCCAAAAATATGATATTTTTACGATATCATTATGCCTAATTTATCCTCGTAATAATTGTTGTTTTTAGATATTTATTTGATTTTATTTGATTTTGTAGGTTTGAATAAATTGGAAAAAAGAAAGGGAAAAAACAAAAAAATAAAATAAATTCTACCATCTACCCGGTCACACGTGCTGGGCACGTGACCCGACCACCCCCTTAATCCCTCATCCTCTCTCTTCTCTCTCAGTCCACCATTCCAGAAAACCCAACCCCCTATCTCTCGGTCTCTCACGCACTATCAATCCTCATCATCTCATCTCCATCCCTATCTCTCTCTCCGATAGACCACCAGCACACGCCACCTTCACCCTCATCTACTATCGACGCTCCATGCACTGCCAACACACCACCATCGTCATCCCTATCACAATAGTCCAGTAAAATGAAGGGTTGCAATTAAGCTAGGCTAAGTATATATCGAAGGTTGTGGTGCAGCTAGGTATCAATTCTAGGTTTAGTTTTACTATTTTTAGGTTTAATTTTAGGTTATTCTTCATTTCAATTTTGAGCCATTGGTAGTTTGGGGTTTTGTTTTCGTTTTGGATTTTGAATGTCAAACTTGTAATTTCATATATTCAAAGCTTATTTTGTAGTAATTTCGTGTCATTAGGCTACGAATCACTTGATTTCTGGTTAGAGTTCATTGGGTTTATGTTGATTTTGAAATTTACGCTTGAATTTGTGGATGGGAATTTATTGTTTGCGTTCTTCTATCTACCCCAATTTTGCCTGGAATTCGAGTACTACATGTTTATGGTAATTCTAGCCCTTCGCTGAGCCTTGGAGCACGGGAATGGTGAGGACAAACCTCAATATTATTTTTGGGTCAAAGTAAGCTCTGTTGATGTTTGTGGGCTGCGAAATTCAACTACCCTTCCCTGGTTGTCTTCTCCAAATCCGGTAACTTCTATACCTTTATTGTTATAGGCTGTTAATTCTCTAATTTGCAATGATTGTTCAAAATTTCAAGAGTTTAGGCTCAATTTTTAGGGCATTTGATGTCACGATTTCCCCCTCCCCTGTTTCTGTCTTGTTTTAGTTTTGTTCTAATTTGGTTCCAGTTACTTGTAATTGCGTTTTTAGGTTCTTAATTGATGTTAGGAAGTGCCAACTATATAACATTAGTTAGTAAATGCCTTTTTGGTTGCAAGTTTACCTATTGCCTTGTTTAATTTATGAGTTTTGGTTGAATTCCTTGGAAAATCTAGCGATGAATAAAATTCATACTAATATCATGAGTCTTGTGTTTATTCATACTAATATCATGAGTCTTGTGTTTTTGATGCTGTTGTCGTGGGCGGCGGCATGAAATTTGGGTCACATTTTCTTTTTCTTTTTTCCTTTCTTATTAGTTGCACATGATTTATCTTGCTTTCTTTATTTCATTGTTAAGTGTGACTTAGCTTAGTTATTTCGAAAAAATCTAAAAAATTCAAAACATTAGAAAAGCCTAAACTTGAAAAAAAAAGAAAACTTTGAAAGATCACTAAAAATTGAAAAACTTTAAAAACTTCAAAAACAAAATGCCAAGTTTCTATTTCCCTCAATTTGAGCATGAAATATTTTAGTGATATTTGAGTAGATTGAATGAATTTCATGCTCATTGTGTTAATTATTATTTTAAGAAATGCGAAATTTGCCAAGTGATTTTTGAGGGTCTTAATTATGAATATAGAGGTCATGTTAGGACCATGTACCCCCGGTGGTTTGGATTATTTATTCATTAAGGTCCCTGACCAGATTTGGGAATTCATTAAATATTTGCCTCATGTATAATACATGAGAGTATGACAATGCTAGAGAGACTTTTAGTCACCCCTCACCTCACCCTTATATGATACATGCTACACCTTTATTTGAGAGTCGGATTGAGGGTATATCTCATGAGCACTCTCATGCTTTATGTGCTCTGGATTCATGTGATTGTTATGATTTCTTTGATTATGCTGTTGATACTTATCCATTGCATGGTAGACCTCATAGATTACAGGCATTGGCAGCCTTTAATAGGGAGATTTACTTGTGAAGTTTACTCAAGACTGACCTTAGGTCTTGTGATGACTTTGATGTTAGGAGTGAGGCATCGATTCATTTAGGGCATGATTATTATGATAATACACCTCCTGATGACCTTGAGGTTTCGATTGATCCCTCATCTCCTGTAGTAGTTGCACCATTCCAAGATTTTAGTATAGTGAGTGACCACCTTGAGGGTGGTTTGACCATTCATGACCCGTTTCTTCCTTTGGCTCCCTTAGGAGAGCTAGAGGAAGAAGATGGTTCTAAGACTGATGCTAGCTTTGTCATTCAGTGTGGGATACGAGTTGAGTGAGAGGATACTTTTTTCTGAGAAGCATTTTTTTGATGAGCCTTCTAATGTAGAGTTTAGTAAGGTCTCACCTCACCTTGAGCTTATTGACCCCTTTTATGATGAGGCTTTCCCTAACTTAGGTCCTACCCCTCCCATTTCATCTCTTTTTTCTCCCCTCCTCATTGTTCCTCCTTCTTTAGACCCTCCTAAGTCTACTTTTGTGGAATCTAAGAGTTCTGTGTGTGGTAGTCCTTAGTTAGATTAGACTCTTGATAATAGTGTCCTAGATAAACTTGAGGATCACTTTGAGGTAAAGAACTTGACTTTATGCCGTTCTTTGAGCTTTGATTTTCATATTTCCTTTGATTGGCTTTGCTTTGGTCCTCTCCCCTCCCCCTTTAGAGATGTCGGATTTGATTTTGATCATTCAGATCACTTTAGATGGTTTATGCATTCATATAGCCATATCTTTATCAAACCATTGATTTGTGCATCTAATGTTATATATACACATCTCTCTTCTGATTGGGCTGAGACCTTTGATAATAGCTTAAGAGAGCCTTGAGTTGGATTGCATTTATGCACTTTATTTGGGCTCCACCTCTTATTTCTATCTATTTTTAGTTTTAATGCTCCATGGACCTCCTCGACATAATATAAGTGAGGCATTTAGTGTGGGTACAATTAGTATCCAACCTGGTATGATCATTCAACCTTCCCCTCTTCTTCTTTTCATTTCTTTTCTTTCGTTTTGTACGTAGTTGGATATTTAGGATTGTTTTGTAGGTATTTTACTTGAAAACCCTCATGAGACCTCACTTGTCCACTTGGGAAAGCGAGGAGTTTAAAGGGCATGTTGCATACGTTAACTGGAATCGTGATTCCTACGAAAGTGAGTTAGGATTTTTTTCCTTATTTTCCATTTCATTTTAGGCAGTTTATTTATTTTGCTCGAGGATGAGCAAAATCTAGGTGTGGGGGTATTTGTTTTTATCAAATATACAACATTTTCACGATACCTTTATACCTAATTTATGCTCATAATAATTGTTATTTTTATATTTTTATTTGATTTTATTTGATTTTGTAGGTATTGAATAAATTGGAAAAAAAAGGAAAAAATAAAAAATAAAAGAAATCCTAATATCTACCCGGTCACATGTGTTGGGCACGTGACCTGAACAGCCCTTAAGCCCTCATCCTCTCTCTTCTCTCTTGATCCATCAACCCAGAAACCCCTGATCCCTCCCATCTCTCGATCTCTCATGCACTATCCATCCTCATCATCTCATCCCCTTCCCTCCCTCTCTCTCTTCGAAATAGACCGCCAGCACACACCACCTTCATCCTCATCCACCATTGACGCTCCACGCACCGCCAACCGCATCATTACCGTCCAACAAAATCAAGGGTTGCAGTTGAGCCGGGCTAAGTATATATCGAAGGTTGCGGCGCAACTAGGTATCAATTCTAGGCTTAGTTTTACAGTTTTTAGCTTTAATTCAAGGTTGTTCTTTGTTTTAATTTTTAGCCATTAGTAGTTTAGGATTTTGTTTTCATTTTAGATTTTGAATGTTAGATTCACAACTTCATATGTTCAGAGCCTAATTGGAAGTAAATTTGTGTCATTAGGCTATGAAAATCATTTGATTTCTAGCTAGAGTTCATTGGGTTTATCTTGATTTTGCAATTTGTGCTTGAATTTTTGGATGGGAATTTATCGTTCGTGTTCTTCTCTCTACCCCTATTTTGCCTAGAATTCGAGTGTATGTTTATGGTGATTCTGGCCTCTTGGTGAGCCTTGGAGGAGGGGAATGGTGAAGACAGACCCTAATATTGTTTTAGGTCAAAGTAAACTTTGTTACTATTTGTGGGCTGCGAAATTCGAACTACCCTCCCCTGTTTGCCTTCTCCAAATCTGGTAACTTCCATGGCTTCATTGTTATGGGCTGTTCGTTGTGTAATTCGCAATTGTTGTTTAAAAATTCATGACTTTGGGCTTGATTTTTAGGGCATTTGATGTCACGATTTCCCCCTCCCCTGCTTCTGCCTTATTTTGGTTTTGTTCTGATCTGGTTCCAATCACTTGTAATTGTCTTTTTAGCTGCGTAATTGATGTTAGTAATTCACAACATTAGTTAGTAAATGCCTTTTTGGTTGCAAGTTTACTTCTTTCCTTGTTTAATTTATGAGTTTTGGTTGAATTCCTTAGAAAATCTAGCCATGAATAAAATTCATGCTTATATCATGACTCTTGTGTTTAATAGTTAGTTTAGCCTATTTCATTATTTAGGACAGTTTAATTCTATTGATCGCGACCTTAATCTCATCCTCGTCCTTGAGGAGATGACCCTCAAGTACTATGATGATAGTCATATGCTCCCCACATTTAATTTACTCTCAAAATTATCGTACACCTCCATTAACACCCACCTTCCCACCTTCAATTTTTACTCAAATTCACTCAAATTTCTTCTATTTCTTCTTATTTTGTTCACTGAACTCCCACTTCTCCTTAAATTTCTCTTTTCTAGTCTTCTTTTGCTTACATTTTTCCCATCTGGATACCCACATCTATAACACCAGAATTGCACCTTCTAATCTTCCAAATTTTCATCCTTTCTTCAATAAGTCTTCCCCATCACCGCTTAGTTGCATAAATTTTTCATTTTTCACCCTTTTCATCCCTTTTCTTCATATTTAGGATTTTCAAGCACCCACACTCCATGTCTATGGCACTCAAGAAGAGTACGAGGGCTACTCCAAGAGCTGGGATGTCGAGTCAAGTTCCCCAATGGGTTTCCCGACCTCAACTAATGCGCAAAACTGAAGCAACAATCCTAACCGACTTGGTTTAACTAATCCTAAACATGTTGCCAGATACAATGCTTCGAGTATTAAACTTGTTGTAGCTACTCCATACTTTGATGAGGATTTGTAACTCGATTGGGATTAATAGATGATATTCATTGGTTGTTTGCTTGTGGGGGTATAGGTCAATTTATTGAGACTTGAGGCAATCTATATTGTGAACTCACTTGGGAATATTTGAGTACTTTACATGTTGAAGTCATAAGTGGTCCTTAATGTTAAGAAGGGTATATATCGTTTTACTTGAATAGAGAGTTTTATGAGCTTAATTTAAGTGCTTTTAACAGCATATTTGATTTTCCACCTAGTTTGGATTTAGACTAATGACATGCCCTTAGGGAGTCTAATCCGAATACTTTTGGTATACCATAATTGGTAATTATCAATATGATGTCAGTCACTCCAAAGGCACCAGTATTCGAAATCTTGTATTAGAGTAGCCCAACGTGTCCTTCCTTATGGACTGTTCACTCAGGAGAATAGGTTGAATGTTCATCATCGTCCGAGCTATATTTCTTACATAGTATGCTGGAAGGAACGCAACTTGACCCTAGTTTATTTTTTGCAAATCAATAATTAAGTACAACTATCAGTTCTGCAAAGAGGATAGTAATTGGAGGTCTTATCAGCCCTATAGTAAGGTTGGTTGGTATTGAGCCTAACCTGATTATAAAGTGTCTGGTTATGAGAGATTAGCCTTAGTTGCCTTTCAATAAATAAATTGTGTAAGATGGAAGTAGGTAGGTTATTTTGGATTTACCCTGGAAACAGGCTTATGCCTCTTTCAAATGTTCACCGTACTTTGAAATGATTCCTTTCTTCCTTCTAAATCAGTCTCGGGCCTTCTTAATATAGTCAAAAAAGGAACCCCCCAAGCTCCTTTTTTCTTCATTTAATTCTAAAATAAAGCCTTGAAGATGCGAAAGTGATGATGATGGTGGAAAATAACAACTGGTATTAATGAATTATTGGTGATGATGAAAGAGGAGAGAGAAATTAAACAAGCATCAGTTATGGATGAACAAAGAAGATGAAGCAACATAGAGGGCCTTTCAGGATTCTAAGGTGAATAGAGGAGCAAGAAAGAATAAGAAGGTTGGGAGCCTCGATCATGCGAGGCATGCGTGGCTGTTTAACTGAAGATGGGGAGAGCAGGTTGGAAATAAGCTGGGCAATGCTGGGTATGCCCAATGTGTGGTAAGGAGGAGGAGCTGGGTTGGGGAATGAATGGCCTTCAGGTGAGGAAGAGGAGGCCTGCGATGGGGAGGAAGGAAGAAAGAGAGAATAGGCCAGAGAAAGAAAGAGGGAAAGAGATGGGAAACGAAGGAGATGGTGGATCAGCCTTGTTTGGGCCACAGATGGGAAGGTCACAGCCTCGGAGCAGAAGAAGCCTGGGTCTACTGGCTGAGCTCTTTCCCCAGTTTTTTTCTTTCCTTCTATTTTTCTTGATCTAATGCTTGTTGTAATCCAATCCCCTTTTGATTCAACTATTTCTCTTGTTTTAAAGCAATTTACTTATTCTTCAAATTTCTCAAAGTCCTTCAAAATAAACAAAAACATGTATGAAAATCCTTGTTTAATAATTTATTTCAAGTAAAGTTTAGATAATACAAGGGTATAAAATAACATAATTTCTGGTTGAACACTACCTTACACCTATATTTTCCTTGTCCTCGAGTAAAGTAAGCTAAAATATCCCGGGAAAAAAATAAAATTCTAATTCACTTTCGTAGGAAATATGGTTGCGCTTAGCCCATACAACAAGCCCTTTAAACTCCTGGGTTACCCCCAATGGACAAGGAAGGTCTCGTAAAGGTTTGAAGAAGATATAACCACAAAATCAATAAGAAGAAAAAGAAAATTGAAAATATTTTTGGTTTTTTCCAAAGTATGTACAACATCGCCAAAAATATGTACAGATTTCAATCAACCACATTACTCAAGTAACCTAAGTATTAGATCACATATAAATACAATGTATACATCAAGAAATTCTCAGTCTCGATTGATGACATCCATACACAATCTTTCACCTAATTTAAAAATTATGTACAAGCCTGACTAATAGAACCTTAATTTAGGGACTCTCCAGCTCATGTATTTTAGATATAAGAAAGTTCACTCAATTGATCTTCCAATGATACAACCTACCATAGGTTTGCTATGATTCTCACTTCTGCATCACTAAGGCACAATATGCAAGATGATAATCAAGATGACTTTACATGGGTTGTAATGGAGCTAAGGGTAAAGGGTTAGGAGAGGAATAACCAATTTGGGAAATGAGGAGCTAAAAGCCGAGTAGCTAATAAATAGCTAAACATTTCCAACAACTATAATAACCACACCTTCTCCCAAAACTAAATAAGAATGCACCCCACAAAATGGGCGATTCGAGATGATTATGTACAATGATAACATTCATGCTAATAACTCTTATTCACAACTCATTTTGCAAATTTTGAGATATGTTTTCTAACATTTTTGTTTTTCAATATTTTTCATTGGAATCATTTTTCATTTTTTTCTCACTTTGTTTTTATTAAGAACATGAGTGAATAGTGTGTATACAAACAAAACAACTCAATTTCCAAATGATCACAATGACACATCCCATCATATAATTAAAATCAACCACCAATTACATGAATATCCAAAAGCTACCCAACATATATTGAAGCGTTACTCCACTAGTATTAACTTAGGTATAGGAAATGTGTTTGGGCCTAGGCTAAAATGAAGTACCCACATCAAAACTAGTCAAGGGTTAATGGGCCAGCAAGTGATAAAACATTGAAATCAATGTCGCAATTTGGCCCTGTGGCTCATAAAATAAATGAATATCTCTATCATATTTTCTAATGCACATGCTAAATACGATTTTGAAGAGAATCAAATCAAGTTCTAGAGATTTAATGATGGAAGAGACACATGAAAGAAAATATGAGCCTAAAAATGACAAATTAGTCTATAAGTCATAAAATCGCAAAAGTTCATATACCAAAGACAAGCTTGCTATCGAAAAATTATGGGGGTTAGGACTGTACACAAGCATCACACTTGGCACTAACTTCTATCATGCATACCACATCTATATACAACCTAAGACTAAAGCATAAGAAAACATAGTTAATTAGAATAGTACATGTATTCCGCCAAAAGAAAAACAAAAATCTTTTTAAATTTTTAAAATTTCTTAATTTTTTTTATGCTTTTTTCGTTCTCTTTTTTTTTAATGTAGTTTCTCTACCCCCGCACCTAAATTAAACAATGTCCACATTGGAAGTGAAAGGAAACATAAAACACAAAATAGAAATGAAAAAGAAAAACAAATATTGAAAAAGAAAAACAAGACTTAAGAAGAAAAAGGATACGTCTCTAAAATTAAAATAATAAAATAATAAAATAAACCAACAAATATATACACAAGGAAAAAAAATAAAAAGATTACAAACAGAAGAACGATTATAGCATGTCTAGTATTGAATTACACCTAATTTATGCCGTCCTTAAAATCAAAGAATTTAAGGTCCATCAACCACTCCATATCAAACTGAAAATTGCTACACAAATAATGACACAATAGTGAGTGCAGTAGCTTATCAAACATGCTAGAACAACTCTTGATAAGATCAATGCAGTAGAAATTAGAGAGTTAGAGCCAGAAAGAGTACATCCCCAGCAACAACGCAGCATAAGTAAGGGTCACATTTAACTTGTCAAATTGTTGGGCCCAAACATTAAACAGAGAGACATACTCAAAATTAGCAAACAAATCGGTCATCGCCCTAGAAATTTTGTCATCATGGACGAGTGGTCTAGGCAAATCAATAGGTCCTATGTCCTTGAGCCTTTTAATATCAATATGCTCAAGAGTTTGGCCTAAATTAGCATTCGTGGGCACAAAGTTCTCAGACTTTGAAAATTCAAACTTGGATTTCTTGAGGATAGTGTCACTAATGATGGGGTCAAAAGAAAAGGATTCATATTGAATACAAAAACTTACATCCAGACCTTCATGCTCATCTATGCCGTATGAAAAAGATTTATATTCTATGGATAAAATGTCATCATTATATTTCAAAGTAATGGGCTCATCATCCTGATCACATGACTCAGGTAAACAAATATCTACTAACTCATATATCTCATGATGCTCAACTTCAGATGTGATGCTCATATCTAACTCACTAGCTTTCTGAAATGCTTCATCCTGCTCAAACTAACAACTGCAATTAAAAGGGGTATGTGGGTCGGCAAAAATTAGAAGATCCTTGGTAACATCCTTCCGTGTGCCAGGTTCAGGTGCAAGGACAGGGGATAGAGACATAGCGAGGTCGCTCTCTTGTTCTAGGCTTGGAAAAGAATTAACATTATGCAAATCAAGCCTAGCAAGATAAGAGGGTTCAAAATTGTCACAAACACCAGCTTTAGGTTCAGGAAATCCTGAACTATAGTCAGACTCATTATAAGTCTCCCTACTATGATTAAAACAATGAAAATGTTAAGTAATTATCTCTTTTATAGTCTCTATCATTTTATCAGTCAATACATTTATAACCTTACCATGATTTGCACATGTAGCATCAATATAATCACATTAAGGATAATTATGAACACCATGATCGAAGACTCACAGTAATCACACAAAACAGGAGACAAATGAGAGTAAGATAGGTCATGTGAGACAATCAAGTGATTTTGGTGGTGAGGATTAGCATGAAAAACATACTCGCCATGAGTAGGGTATCTTAAGGTACATTTTGCTAGTTTAAACTCATAAGAGCCCCCATAAACACAAATTTCGTGCCTAAAATGAATTAGACAAGATAATGAGAAACAAATTTGATTTTTATTGATGTTGTATATGGATACAATCTCTAAATTAAATACAATGAGATGATGCTCTAATTCAATCTCCTAATAACTTGAATTATTTTGAGGGCATAACCACTTGATCTCGAATGATGCAAATCAGTTGAAGAACTCTAAAATGGTTCTTGATCTTGATCTGTAAAGCTTGATTGCTATTTCTAAAGCTTATAAGTTTTCATCCTTCTCGCTTTGTAGCTTGATGCAGTTTGGGCCTCTAAATTTTGTAATGATGAATGTTTAATGTAGTTGGTCAGATTAATCAATGCGACGGCGAGGGCGAGGTTGTTTGATCTCGATTGATGAGTTGGATGAGGAACTCTAAAGTAGACTTCAATTTGACGTTGCAGAAGACGTTGAGCTAGCTGACTTTGATTCTTGTTGCTTGGTAGCTGAATTTCATCTGTCGTCTGAGATCTAAAGCTTACAAGGTGCTGAATGCTGAGCTCCTCTTTAGAATAAAGAGGAGAAGCCCTATTTATAGGCTCTACCTACTACGATTAGAGCTGGGCTTTGGGTCCATGCTCAGTAATTATTTCCTTATTTTTAAATAAAATAAATAATTAGTAATTTTGCATCATCGATGATATGTTACAGCTTTTAACTGGCTGAATTTTAGCCATATTTAATTTTGACTAAGCGGGTCCACCAAAGTCAACATGATATAGGGCAATTTGTGATTGGTCTACTTTTTTACACGTGACACCATCCGATTTATCGTAAAACTTTTGCCTTCTACAAATGCCCCTTAAGAGTCAGACGCATGATGACTATGGAGTCTTGAGCCGGTCGAGTCTCGAAACTTGAAAGTTAATAGGAATATGCTGATGACTTAACTTGTTGCACCACTTAGTAAATCTCTTGATTTTAATAATGTTTTGTAACAATAATTGTCTGACATTCCTTTTTCACTAGACATGGAGCTAGCTTGTATAGTAACCCTCTTCAATGGTTGTAATTCGATATGAGCATCCAAATCAAACTTAAGTCAATTAATTTGGGCCTTCGGATTCACAGGGCTCAAAGAATACCCTGAATGAATTACTAATGAAAAATGGTATTACTTGAGTCTTACTACTCACATCCTCTTTATTTAACTAATGCCTTCATTGATATGCCTTCTCAACTGCACACTGGGATATGCCCACATATTTTTCTCTTCACCTTAATTTTTTTTTGGGGATAATAATAAGGAGTAATTCAGTAATTAAAAGTCATATGACATATATAATGAATATCTCCTAATAAAAGTAGATCTAAAACACGAAATTGAATAATTTTCTCCCGAAAGCTAGTGGTAAATATACTGTGGAATGGCTTTAAACTTGTAGCAGTTTTCTTCACCTTAATTGTTGCTAGGTAAAATTTGCTTACTCTTTTTTTTTTCTACGTCTTCTTCATTAGCCTTAAGCAAAATTAGGGTAAACCCAAAATGTTGAGGGGCTTTTTTTTTTTTATTGGAGTAGGGGGTTTCTCTGCCCTTCGTTGTACTTTTAGGAATCCTTCATCTTCTAGGGAAAGAGAGACAGCTAGAGAGGGAGTGAGAGAAGAAGGAATTAAGTTTTTGTACTTTGGGTTCTGGCTCTGTACTGTATTGATTATCTGATCAAATTTGCTTAACTTTGCTCCGTATTAATTTGGTCGATTTTAGGTGGGCTAGCTAGCATGCACAATCCTTCCTTTTTTTTAAAAAAAATTTTCTCCAGAGCGTTCTTCATATTGTGCAGCCATGGCAGACGCTCACTTCTGTTTTCTGCAATTTAATGCAAAATTGCCCCAGAGTATTGGTATGTTTTCTGCACCATCCATGAGATCGCGACCAGAATTTAGGCCAATCTTTTTTTTCACATTTTGTTTTTACCTTTGTTTTTGTGTGTGGTTTTTTTGGGTCTTCAGGAAGCTTTCGAATCGGCTACTCCCCCTATTAGATCGCAAGTGAGGTTGGCTTTTAAGATGAACAATCATTTCTCCCCGTAGATTCGATTCTTCATAGGAGACTCCCTCACTTAATCTAATTGGGATCGACTTGAATTTCGTCCTTATAGTAGTGACTCCTCCAATTAGATCGTGAAGTAAGGTTGACTTTTAAGATGAGGAATTATTTCTCCTCGTAGATTCGATTCTTCGCAGGAGACTCCCTTACTTAATCTAATTGGCATTGACTTGTCTTTTTTCCTAGTAGTTGTGACTCCTCCAATTAGATTGCGAAGTGAGGTTGACTTTTGAGACGAGGAATCGTTTCTTCCCGTAGATTCGAGTCTTTTCAGACGACTCCCTCATTTAATATAGTTGGAGTCGACTTTGGATTTCTTCCTTCCAGTCACGACTTCTTCCATTAGATTTACGAGGGCATGGCTTCTCCGCTCAGATAGTGAAGGTAGAACGTCTCCGGTCAGATAGAAAAGACATTAATCATTCGATCAGACAGCGAAGACATTCAGATAAGGAAGGTGTACCCCCTCCAATCAGATAGTCAAGATATGTTCTTCCAATCCAAAAGTGAAGCTCTGACTCCTCCGTTCAGACAGCAAAGGCTTGACTCCTACGATCAAACAATGAAGGCATTTAGACTTCTCCAAGCAGGCAGCAAAGACTTGACTTCTTCCATTAGACACTAAAGGCGACTCTTCCGATCAGAAAGAGAAGGCTTGGCTTATCCAATTAGGCGGCAAACGCAACCATCCTGATCAGAAAGCAACAGCTTGGCTTCTTTGATCAGACAAATGAAGTATAACTTGTTCAATCAGGCAACATAGGTAACTCATCCGATCAGACAGTGCAGGACTTGGCTCTTCAATCATAAAAAGCTTTGACTCCTTCGGTTAGACATTACAGACTTGACCCCTTCGATTAGACTAATGCTTAACTTGTCTAATCAGACAACAAAAGTGCCTTCTTTGCTCAGACAGTGCAGACTCGGCTTTTCAATTGCTCAGATCATATAACGAAGTAAGTTCAACCTTCACAGCTAGGAATTGACTTGAAATAGAAGGTTGCTTACTTGAAGGAAGATGCCTACATTGTCAGTGCCGACTTGAAGGAAAAGACTGCCAATTTAAAGAAAGGTGGCTATATTGCAAATGTGAAGGAGGATGCGATCTTATTGTTGCCCACAACTTGAATGCTTCTAAAAGTTTACAACAATTTGGTGGCTGTTTGAAGTCTATTTATATGATTTGAAAATATGCTTAGTGACTTACGAGTTAACGCCTTTGATAAAATGACTTGACAGCCTTTTACTTTGATGACTGAGAGTTTTGAACTTGATGACTTCAGAGTCTATTTAGTGACTTAAAAGTCAATAATTTTGTTGACTTAGGAGTCCTAAACTTTAAAGACTTGAGAGTCATCAAGTTTGATAACTTGGAACTTAGAGCTTTCTTGATTTTGGAGTCTAGTGCTTTGAAGACTTGGTAGTCTTTTAATTTTGATGTCTTGAGAGACTTGAACTTTGATGTCTTGAGAATCCACTTGGTGACTTGGGAGTCAGTAATTTTTTTGACAAAGAAGTCTTAAAGAACAATTTCGGAGTCTTAAAAAATTGACTTGGAAGTTTACGATATTTGTGACTTAGGAGTCTGCTAGGATTAACCTCGCAGTCAGAGAGTTTTATGACTAGAGAGTCTTTGCGATTTGATGACTTAGAAGCCTTGCACTTTACTGTTGATAGTCTACTTCTTTGGCGTCTTTGACTTTGAAGACTTAAGAGTCTATTACATTAATGATTTGAGGGCTGTAAGGTTGACTTGAAAGTCTTCGATACCTTGAAAGTCAACAACTCTATTTGGCTTATGAGTCACCAACTTAGATGACTTAAGAATCTTTAAAATTTACTTATTTGAGGCTTATATCGTTGATGATTTGAGAGTCTACGATGTTGATGACTTGAGAGCTATTGAATTCACTTCAATGTTTGTAATTTGTCGACATGAAAGTCTTTAAGTGACTTGGAAGTCTTTGATTTTGATGGCTTGAGCATCTTGTAGGTGACTTGATAGTCTGTGCTAACTTGAGAGTCTAGAAGTTTAGAGTTGGAAGTCTTAGGAGTGACTTGAGAGTTGCAGAAGTTTTGTAACTTGACAATCTTGAGGAGTAACTTGAAAGTCTTTACCAAGCATATAGTTACGTTGACTTAGAAGTCTTAGAGTTTGTTGACTTAGGAGTTTAATATAATTAACTTGAAAATCTTCAAATGTGACAACTTGGGATTTTACAAAATTTGATGACGTAGCAGTCTTGAATTTGAATGACTTGATAATCTCTTACTTTGTTGACGTAGGAGTCTGAAACTTTGATGACTTAGTAGTCTATCAGAATTTGACGACTTAGGAATTTATAAATTTTGATAACTTATGAGTCTTAAAATTTTGACTGGGGAGTCCATGAGATTTCATGACTTTGGCGTCTGTCGAGCTTGACTTCGAAGTTTGGTAGGATTGACTTTGATTTATGAGAGTTTGATGACTTAGGTGTGTGTAAAAGCTGACCTAGAAGTCTCAGAGTTTTTCAGCTCAAAAGCCTGTAAAGGCTAACTTAGGAGTCTTAGAGTTTGGTGACTTGAAAGTTTAAAATGAGTGACTTGAAAGTCTTCCAGTCTATGCAAGGAGTGACTTCCAACTCTGTAAGTTCTTTGATGACTTAGGAGTCTATGGGGGATGACTTGCAAATATGCCCGCTAAACGAAAATTTTAGGTGTGCTTTTACTAAAGCATTTTTAATATGATTTGATGATCAATTAGATTCTTCGGTGTCTTCTTTGTCTAATGTGATCTTTCCTTCTTTTACAAGTTACATGACTTGTCTTCTAAATGCTTTGCACTTCTCTATAGCATGACTAATGATCATGTGATACTTGTAACATTTGGGATCACTAGTTCTTTTAATTTCTTCAGGATGTCTTGATTCTGGGAGTTCTATAAGCCCTTTCTCAAGAAGTTTGTCAAGCATTTCTAGTACATCAGATTCAAAATAAGGGTATTCCTTCTCTTCAAAGCCTCTAAGCACGGAGCTTCTATTTCTTGACAATGTTCTTGATTCATCATCATTGAGCCTTCTTCCATAGTAGGCACTTGTAAGCTCCATATCATGAGCTCTTGTTGCCAGTTCATGGAAGGTTTTGGGCTTGTTTACTTGCAAGGCATAAAGTATATCCCAATCAATCCCTTGGGCACACATCTCTATAGCTAAAGATTTAGATAAATGGTCTTTACACTTCAAAGAAAGAGAGCACGCTAATGATTAATGTAATCGATGACTGGCTCGTTGTTCCATTGCCTTATATGTGTTAGTCAACTCTATTATGCTGACTATGCAGACCTGTATTATAGAAGCAATTTGAGAACTCACTTTCCATTTGCCTCCCAGCTATTAATAGACTCTGAGGCAAGGTTTGTACGGCAGTCAAATGCAATTCCTTTAAGAGATCGCACGAACTGTTTCACCAATTGGTCTCCTTCAGTACCAACATTACTGCAGGTTTTGATGGAGTGAGCGATGTGCTGCTTGAGGCTGTTATTGCCATCAAATTGGTTGAATTTGGGTGATTGATAGCCATGATGCATATGAACTGCATCGATCCTCTTTGTATAAGTTTTCGTATACATGTGAGTTTTATGAAAATCACCTCCTAGATGAGCCTTCACCGTATTAGCTATCAAGTTTTGGATATGCTCTATAGACATCAACCCTAAAGAGTTATGCTTCTTTGCCCTGCACTCATCGTCAGACTCCTCGCTATGATTGGAGTCTTTGTTAGAATCTTCATTGCCTCAGCCTTTGTTGAAAGCTCCAGATGACGACTTTTCCAACTTTTTTATCAAAGCAGCAATCTGTTTGTTTTGACGCTTGATTTGATCATCCTTTTCTGCGATTTCCTTTCAGAGTCTTTCCAGAGTTGCCTTCATGTTTGTTAATTCTTCCTTTAAGTTGATAGCCTCTACCACCATGATTGGCATGACAATAGTATCAGAGGATTCGACTTTACTTGTGAGAAAAGTGAATCCCATGAAGATGTTAGTGAAAAATCACTACTACCATAGCAATCATCTTCCTCATTGAAAGGTTGGAAGACAAGATTTGTGTAGGATTGGAATTCATCTAGCTCATAGGGTACAGTCATGAAGACATCAAGAGGTTTTAGCTTCCACTTAGGGAGACAAGTAGTTTGATTGACTCTATTAGTATGCAAGTCAGAGCTAAATTTTTGAGCATTGTGTGGCTGCAAAATTGGAGCCACGACTTGTTGCTTTAAGGTGATGGAGTTAGCAGCTTTGATTATACTCCTACTCATCACCCTGGTGCTTTGATTGCCAAATGCAATACTAGCCTTTGCGGATCCTTCGGATGTAGGTTCGATAGTCTCCTTCTTCGAAGATTGAAGAATGGCGTTCTTGGGAACCATTTGTTCTCTAAAAGAGTGTAGAATTTGTTCACTTGGAGAAAGAGATAAGAGACAGAGAAGTCCCACCGAGCGTGCCAAATTTAATTTTTGTATTGATGTTGTATATAGGTACAATTTTTAAATTTAATACAATGAGATGATCCTTTAATTCAACCTCCTAATGACTTGAATTGTTTCAAGGGCATAACGGCTTGATCTCGATTGATGCAAATTAGCTGAAGAACTCTGAAATGGTTTTTGATCTTGATCTGCAAATGCTTGATTGCTATTTCTAAAGCTCACAAGTTTTAATTCTTCTCACTTGGTAGCCAGATACTGCTTGCAGTTTGAGCCTCTGAATTCTAAAATGTTAAATGTTTAATGCAGTTGGCTAGATTAATCGATGTGAGGGCAAGTTTGCTTGATCTCGATCGATGAACTGGATGAAGAACTATGAAGTAGACATCAATTTGAGGTCACAGAAGATGTTGAGCTAGCTGACTTTGATCCTTGCTACTTGGTAACTGGATTTCATCTATAGTCTAAGATCTGAAGCTTGCAAGGTGTTGAATGCTGAGCTCTTCTTTAGAATAAGGGGAAGAACCCCTATTTATAGGCTCTGCCTGTTAGGGTTAGAGCCGAGCTTTGAGCCCAAGCCCAATAATTACTTTCTTATTTTTAATTAAAGCAAATAATTACTAATTTCTGCATCATCAACGACATGTGGTAGCTTTTAACTAGCTGAATTTTAGTCATATTTAATTTTGACCAAGCAGGTCCACCAAAGTCAATGTGACACCGGGCAATTTGTAATTGGTTAACTTTTTCATAAGTGGCACCATCCGATTTATCGTAGAATTTTCGTCTTTTACAACCCCAACCCACTTTTTAAAAGAAATTTCATACTCATCTTGAGTTCTAGACAGTAATCCTGTTACACCTCTAGGACCAATAGACGCAACGTAATCCCTAGATTTAAAATTCAGACTCACAACAATAACCTCACAAGTTTTTCCATTCTTGAAAATTTTGGTTCAATTGAGCACGATACTCATTAAGTTTTGGCAGACAATTCCAAAAAGGTTAATGCTCAAATCAATGGAAATTAAAGACTGACATACTTGAAATTTTGTTTTTAATTTTGAGATTTTTCCAATTTGTGGTATTTTCAACTTGTTTGCCTTTTTTAGGGGTTTTTTTAAAGTGAAACAAATGACTATAGGATAGTAATTATAAGCTAATGACTAACAAAAACAAGGCAGTTAAACTAAAACAAAATGAACTAAAAAAAATAAAACTACATTACAAACGCTTGAGCAGAAATTTTTTATGGACATGAATTTGTCAAAATTAACACTTATAAAATTAATGAGAGCACAAAGAAGGATCCGAAGGCGCATGCATATAAAATAAAATTGGGACTTCTGAATTTGGACTCTTTATACCTTACTAAATATCCTAATAACTTCAGGGGGGAAAAAAAGATGAATAGATTACCTCACTCCCTATTTGCCAATTCTTGATTACCTTAAATATACCTGAATATTTTGCTATTGTTGAACTAAAAAAAAGGAAGACAATAATTTTACAGGGCGTCATTTAATGCACAATCCTACCCAGTAAAATATGCACAGATAAGAATCATGCATTGCACTTGACAGTTACAGTAAAATTGCAAACCAAAGGGAAAAATGAGAAGTCTGTCAATTACGTTTATCGTCATGGCCAAGGAAATAAATATGGTCAATCCATTACGCGGCACCGTTACTAGCCAATGAACAAACAAAATCTTAATAGAGGTTTAATTGCTCCTTGTATCCTACGTTCAAAATGAAAAGAAGTTGACAAAGCAAGACATCGGCCGACTTTCTCCTCATTGCTAGGTGTTGATAAAGCAAAACATTAACCCACTTTCTCCATTACTGCCAGGTGGATAGGGCCTATCATC